>PVJX010018443.1:0-36492 GCA_004027295.1 Dolichotis patagonum
AGTAATCCTATCCTTACTTCAAGAATAATGATATACATACATAAAGCCTAGAAGTCTACTCACCTTCCTCTAGAGATATGCCCTTTGTCTTACACACTCCTGAAATTCTTACAAGTCAAATTGAAATGAGTTCAGAAGTTTCTCCTTGGCCCTGAACTAACATCTTGTCAACAGATTCACTTTTCTCTGAAAAACTGAGTTTATCACACAGGCATAAGGTGGCTACTTAGAAAAACAGTGATAAAGCCATACTTGAACTGGAACAAGGTGCAAAATCCAGTCTCACTGGATGTCCTATTGTTTATTGATGCTTCATTTAATAGTCTACATTTTAAAGGGGCAGGAGGAGGCAAGAAAACAAAATGGGAATTTCTCCAGAATAATAATGACTTGTTTTATCTTGAATAATGTTTACTCTTAAAGAAGATAAGCAAAAGAAGGTTTTTATATATTCTAAATATTTTATCACTATTGATAATGTCTGTAATGTAGAAATAGCCTATCCAAAATTTGGATTCTCAGGAAGACAAAAAATCGCAGTGCTGGGTCAGTGTTTGTTTTTATCTTCTTTTGTTTCTTTTTGTGGTGCTGGTGATCAAACTCAGGTGTCATACATGCTAGGCAAGCATTCTGCCACTGAGCTATAGTCCAGCCCTGTTATGAATTTTTATATTACTTATCAGGTAATCCGAATGTGTAAGTTATGCCTTGGTTCTTTGTAGGCTGCTAGAATCAGACTTTCTCCTAAACCTTTTTAGACTGTAATGGACAAAATTCCTGTAAACTTCAGAAATGCAAGGACTACAAAAACAGAGAATTACCTAGCGGGTCAAGGGCTGCTTAGCAGAAAAGAGGTAGAGACGATTTCATCTTAAGGAAGTAGAGATTAAGCTACTGTTTGAAGGAGAGAGTGTAGTATGACAGAGAAGAGAGCTATTTGAGCCATCTATCACCTTGAGGGGTACCCCCCCACCCCCATCTTGGAGGTGGAGACAGAACTAGGCTTGCTAGCCAGTCTGCTGCAGTACCTCTCACGCTTGGAGTTCATCTTGGTTTCCAAATTTCACCACTCCCACATTCCTCAAGCATCTTTTCCTAATGCCCAGAAAACCACCTCAAACCCCACACTGGCCCAGCATCATCTACTCCATTCACACATCCCCTGGGGAGTGTGAGAGAGGCATCATAAAGGTGACAAATTGACAAGAGCCCTGAGGCACTGACACTTAGTAATAAATATGGATATAGCTAGTAGTGATGGAGATGTGCTTATGTGGTGACAAGTGCCTGGAGGGAACATCAGGACCAGCCTTCAAAATAGGGGTTCCCCTGAGTCTCCTGAAGAAATAGAGACGGATTCAGGCACGGACCGTGATGAAGGCCTGCATGAGCAGGGCCAGCTGAGGCTAGAGTCAGCTATTTTTATCATCTGTAACATCGATGGTTGAAAATTGCTGGATATTGCGTGAGAGTTCCCTCACAGAATTTGGATGAATCATTTTTCCCAATCACAGTTCTGAAGCAAACATTTTCTAACACATTTGTGCCAGATAGAAATTTCATTAGAAGTTTATCCTTGGGGTGGGTACTTTGGACCAATATATCATACAGGCTCAGCCCTGAAATCAGAACCTTGAGTTCAGGTCCCTGCCTCACCCTCCTGGCTCATAAAAAAAGCTTTGTTCCATTCTCTCTCACTCCCTGGACAGCAAGAGCAGATATTTCACTCCAAAAAGCACCAACAGATCCAGAGAAAATGAATAATTTCTTATTATATATATTTTTTTGCTTATATTTTTTACTTACAAGACACACCACACACACACACACACACACACACACACACACACACACACCACACCCCCAAAAGATACAAAAAACAAACCTGACCCAAGTCCAGGAAGTGTTATTAAAATGCTAGCAATGTACTTGCAAAGTTTTGCCCAGAAAACATGCTATGGGTCTAGAAACCCAGTGAAAGTTTGTTTAAGCTCATAAACTATTTTAAGCTTCTTAATTCTCGCGTTAAGGATGATTCTATGCTGACTGAGATGGACACTGTTCCAGAGGAATTATATCTCAAATTGTATAATTTTTTAATTATAAAGGAATTTTACATCTATTTTCATTCTTTCATTGCAGTAGTTATTGAACACATATTATCTTCACAAAATACCATCAGAAAATGTTATGAACATTTCAAATATGAGATTTCTATCCTGTTTTTACAGGTACAAGCCCTCCAGACAGATCATCTGAGATAGGCAAGCTTAGTTTATATGCCAATACCTTGATTAGAGTCCTTTTGAGATGAAAACTTAAATAGAGGTCTTGGCGTTGCCCATAGGAAGTAGTCTTATTGTCATGGATAAAGTTTTGCCTTTAATTTTATGTTTAAATGTAAAAGTAAAATAAAAATAAATTAGAAACGAATAATACCAAGATATCTTGTTCCCCAAAGCCCCATGTTACTATTGTATTCTGGGCTTAGGTATGACTAACATACCTCACATACAGAAAGATTCAGGATAGCTATAGATAGGAGTGAATATGACTTGATGGAGAAATAAAATAGAAGATACATAGCAAAATATTAATCAATGGATTACCACTGGGGTATCTACAGATACTTTTGATCAACTTATTGTTGACCATTTGATTTTTCTGTTTTTACATATTTTCAATAAATAAGAATCCAGTAAATATTACAAAAATGTTTAAAGTGCTTATTCTTTTCTTTTCATTCCTTCCCAAACAACACATCTTTGAGCTATTAGTTAAGGCAGAACAAAGTAGCTTGGTAGACATAGGAGGGACCAGAAAGCCTCAAGGCAGGGTATCAGAGCCTACACCAGGTGAGGACAGCATCATTGCCTGGGAGGATTGTCTAGCTTGCTGTGCTGGCGTGGTGGGGATGGGAGTATTTTCCTGTGATGGGCTGGCACAGAGACCAGATTGGTGAGCAGGGAGTATCTGGGGAGGGCATCCTAGGATGGGGAGTCAGAGATCAAGTGGAGAAAGGAACGTGTCCATATTTGGATCCAGATCCCTGTGGTTCAGGAAACCAAGTGGGGTTGGCTATGCCCTCACACGCAGACAGAGCCTGGCATGCAGAGCTGAGTTGAAGCTGGAGGGTGGGCAAGCATCATGTAGGTGGGTAAGCAGGATGCTGGCAGCCTAGAATCGGGTGTCAGAATCCAAGCGAGGTGACGAGAGCTCCTGTAGGTTGTTCTATCTGCCCCTGTAAACCATATAATGCCTCAACAATGCTAATATTCCAGCATCTCATTCGTATCTTCCAAAACAGAGAACAAGAAAATGTGGATAAAAGCCAGTATGATATTGATTACATTGAAAAAGAAGAAAATTTGCCCCCGAAGTCATTTCACATCATAAATTTTTAAAAGTTGCTTGAAAAAATGTCTGTCATTTTTCATCTAGGTTTACTCCTCACAGCCCCTCCTGCAATTCTCCAGGCTTCGAGTAAAGATTCTTCAGCTGCGCCTGTGTGACCAAGCTTGTAATCAAGTGCAAATGTCTCAGTCTTGCCACTAACAGGCGGGCAGAATGGCAGCAACTATGATGCCTAATTCACTCCCCCGGGGGTCTGACAAAGGAGCCAGGCTGTGGAACCAGCAAACGTACAATCAGCAAACACAAGACGACCACATTATGCAACTTGACTCTGAGGTCTACAATAGACGCTGATGATTGGCTTCTTGTTCCCACCAGAAGCCAAGCAATGCCTATGGACTGTTTTCAACATGGAGCACCAGTTTTCCACAGCCAACAGAAAGTTTTTACAAGAAATAAAGAAGACTTTACAAGAAAGAAAATACATCTACCAATCGTGATATACAAATAATAGTAGTTCTTGTTTGACATGATCTATTTCTTATATTGGAGAAAAGAAACTATAGCAAGGTATCAAAATTTGTTCCAAGATGTGTGGGGAAGAGCAAGATGGAGACGAACAACTGCAAAAACATGTTTAAATTCTAGACTCCGTAGGGAGCAGCTCTTGTCAAATGAGCATTAGCTCTTCACAACCTCAAGATAATTTTTCAGTGATCATTTAGCTTTTATCAGAGAAATATAACAATCAAAGGAATCAGAATTGCCTGAAAGTTTTACACCCCATCAAGAGCAAAACCCACACGACCTTCCAAGGCGCGTTGACTTTTGCAAAAATGACTTGTCGTCCATCTGACTTCCAAGGAGTGAACTCCTCCTAATGCAACAGTTTGTTTTTGGGCCCCAGAGAGACACACAGAATGAAGGAGGCTGGGAGAAAGAAAGGTATAAAAGTACATGATCATTCTCTTTGAAAATGCAAGAGATTTCATATAAGTATTAAAGCTTTGAGTGATCCTAGCATTGATGGAGAATGTCTAATGCCCTGGGCACTTAAACTTCATTTCATTCAATACACAAACAACACTTTGAGGTAGGTAGGTTTTACTCCCTTTTACAAATAAAGCACTACAGCTACCAGGCACCAGTAATTGCTCAAGGTGACACAGAGCTGAAATTCAAACTCGGGTTTGTTTGCTCAGAAGCCTGGGTCCTTAACCTTATGTACAGCTGCTCCTCTGTGTCATGAAAAATTAAGTAAAAAGACAAGATTTTTTTCAGAGAAGATAAAAGCAGATAACACTTGGAATATTAAGTCTCCCTTGTTCACAAACTGGACATTTCTCTGGCAGGCTTTTTTCCCCCTTCACTGTGAACTGAATATTCATATAAACCTGTCAGTGAGGGCGGGGAGTGAGGGGGAATGGCAAACACTGTCTTCAATAAGGAAAGTGTTCTGCTCAGTGAACAGAGAGAGTTTGTAGCTAATCATATGAACCAAGAGGTAGGAGAGATGAAGCAAGCTTCGGGAACCACTGAGAGTCTCCAGGAACTGTGGAAAGAAGAAATGCATCAGCATATGCAGCCCTCCCCCTATTCGTGTTACCTCTGTCTTCAGTTGATCTTCTCTGAAATTTTCAAAACTGACTCCTCCTCTTTTCAGTCATTTGTAGCCAGATGGAAGAACCTGGAAAATGCAGTGTTGAGTGAAATAAATCAGGCATACAGACCTGAGTACTGTATGGTGTCTCTTGTCTGAGTAAGGCAAAGTACAAACTAGGAGAAAAACAAAGGAAGAACAGAGTGAGACAAGGTGATAGATCTCTTGCAGATGTGAAGGGCTCCTGGAAACCAAGGGCAACGGGTGAGGAGGATGATGAGGAAATAGGTAGAGTGAAGGTACACCAGGTACAAAGTCCTAACAACCTCGATGAACATAGACATTATATGTTAAAAGCATGAACTAAGATTAATAGTATTAACAAGAAGAAAAGGCATAAAGGGAATTAGGAAAAAATAAGCTGTGTTACGTACATATACCAGATTCACAAGATGACTGTAAAATCCATGTACAGCAAACATGTACTAATAACAATTTAAAAAAGAAACACTCTAATCAGATTTCCTCAGAACCATGGTTCAAGTAACTGGCACTGGTCAGAAGAATCCAACAGAGGAGGGGAAAAGGAAAATGAAATTGCAAGTTAAGAAGAACAAAGAAATAACTAAGACTCTAAATATAATTCAAGTTCTAATGAATGCAAATCAAAGCAGGGTCAGTCAGGCCGATGATTTCAAAAAAGGGCTCATTAAAGGGCTCCTGGAATACGATATGGGACAAACGTAAGTGATGAGATCCAAAAATACAAGCATAGGAAAGCAAGAGGAGCAAAGACATGAAGAGGTGACTGGCCATTAGGGACAAAGATGGACAACAACTCAAGAAGAAGAATTCCAGGTGGAAACCACAGGCAGTAGCAATGGAAAACCACAGAGGCAAGTGGCAAGAATGAAGAGAAGGCTAGGGTGCTGTGGCCCTATGTTAAAGAAGAGCCAACACTTTATAAATATGAACTCATTCAGTCCTTACAGCAATTCAGTGTTGTAAGGTCAGAAGTACTGTCAATCTAATTCACAGATGAGAAGTTAAAACACAAAGGTTTGAATTCACTTGCCAAGTCACCAGGTAGAAGATGGTAGAGATGGGAGTCAGGAATTGGAAGTAGGGGGCCAGTGGTCATAGCTTCCCCTTTGCTGCCTTTCTGTTTTATTACATATCAGAAACCAAAAAAGATGCAATTATTTGATCTCAAGGGTTATACTTACCTTGGAAATCATTTTTTTATTATCTAAAACCATGCATCAAAGCAGAATGTATCCCTTTGAGCTGAATTTTATCCTCCCTCAAAATTCCTATGTTGAATTCCTATCCTTAGTACCTTTCAGAATGTGACTATATTAGTACATAAGGTCTTTCCAGGGGTAATTAAATTTTAAAATTAACTCCAATCCAGTATGACCAATGTTCTTTAAGAAGAGGAGATTAGGACACCTTAGGAAGAAAAAGTCTACATGGAGACACAGGGAGGAGGTGTCTGTCTTCCCATATTCCCAAGAGAAAGAGGTTGAAGGTCACAGGAGAAACCAATCCTGCCCACGGCTTAATCCCAGACTTCTTGCTTCCAAAATTGTGAGAAAACACATTTCTGTACACAGCCCTGTTGTTTCAAGGGGGTCCCAACTCTGGGGCCATGGACTGGTGTATATCCACAATCTACAGGAACCAGGCCCTTCGGCAAGAGGTGAACGAGTGAAGCTTCCTCTGTATTTACAGTTGCTTCCACAGCCCACATCACTGCCTGAGCGCCACACCCTGTCAGATCAACAAGGCATCAGATTCTGACAAGAGTGCAAATCCTATTGCAAACTGTGGCTGCACAGGATAGAGGGTGTGTGTTCCTCAGAATCACTGCAAAACCATCTCCCAACTCTCTACCTCACCCTCACCTGTGGAAAAATTGTCATCAAGGAAACCAATCCTTGGCTCCAAAAAGGATGGGATGTAATCCAGTCAGTGTGTGATACTTTGTTACAGTAATCCCAGAAAACTAACCATCTACACAACTGGTGAGCCAGATATATTCAGATTGATAACTGGAAAAGGAACTTTCGCTCTTTCACTTTTGAGAATGAAGACAGTCAAAGTACAGAGACAGAGAGGATAAATGGAATTGGGATGCTATAAGAATGCTATATATTGTTTACAGACTGGTCAAAGTGGTAACAGAAAATTTGTGAAATTAAGAAAAGATACATATCATAATCTATAGATGCTACCAAAAATATTATATAAAAATATATAATTTAAAGCCCAATAAATTAGATACAAATTTTATAGAGATACTTATTATGATAAAATGCAAAAAGGAAGCAACAGAGAAGGAAAGGAAAATGGGATGAATAAAAAGTAAATAGCAGTGTGGGAGACCTAACCACAAGGATGCCAGTAGTTACAATTACACTAACATGGGCTGTGTTTCAATTTACATACAAAAACTTGAAGACTAGGTAAAACAAAGACTGCAACCATATTTTGTTTACAAAACATCCTTTAATTAATTGGAAAATAAGGATATTAAAAGGATGAAAACATATGAATCATTAAAACAGTAGTCAAAAGGCAAACTAGTCTCACTACATAAATACACAGTGTACTATAAGTCAAGAAGTACTAAAGAAAAGCGTGCTGTCATAGTGACCAAAGAATCATGACATGAAGTTAAAATCCTAAAACCATATATAAAGAATAACACAGGTTCCAAACACTCAAAGCAAAAATTGAGAAAAATAGAAAAAGGCAAATTCAAACTAATAGTTGGAAATGTAGTTGGAATGTTGAAAATACATCTCTCAAAAACTCGTAAAACAACATGGGCAAAATGCTAGTTAGGATACAGATTTCAAAAGCAAAAACATTCATATTGATTTAACTAAGATATATAAGACACTATATCCAACAATATCAGAACCCATGTACCTTTTAAGTACATAAGAAACATACAAAATAATAAATGACAAAAGGCCAGAAAGGAAGTTTCAACAAATTTCAAAAGATAAAGAATCATAAAGGGCATGTTTTATGACCAGAATGGAATTAAATTAAACATAAACTTTAAAAGCTAATATGAAAAACATAATTATGAAATCTCCAAATATTTAGAAATAAACATTAGATATAACTCATGAGTCAAAAAAAATCACAATAAAAATTAGAAAATATCCTAAAGTAAGTGATAATGAAAATTCAGTGTGTAAAATTAGTAACAAGGCACTACTTACTGGGCAATTTCCAGGTTTAAATCATGTAGCTAAAATGAAATGAGGTCTAAAATCAAAATCTGGGATTTTGTCATTAAAAGAAAAAGGAAAAGCCAGCAAGCTGAGCTCAAAGAAAATAGAAGAAAAAGAGTATTAAGAGCCAAAATTAACAAAGTAGAAATCAGAACAGAAAAAATTTAAGTTGGCTTTTGAAAAGCATTTTTAATACAAACATTGCCTCTGTCACTGGCAATCAGTTTGAACATTTTGGAAAGTTCTTTGCGTTATTCACCAGGGAGAGCTAAACATATGACTCACCAGTTGAATTCCTAGCTGTCTGCCTACAAAAGACTGTATGTGTTCATCTAAAAGGGTTAGGGAAGCTTAACTCATTAGAGCGAAAAAAGAAACAGCCCCAGGGTCCATCAACCGGGGAGTGGATAAATAACATGTGGTCCCTCATTCAGTGTCACACGGAAATTAGACTCTAGAGGAACCCCTGCTATGCATATCAGTAGGGAGGATCCTCACAGACGTAATGAGGGGTGAAAGAAGCCACCCACATAAGACTACACAGTACTGCACCATTTATACAATGGTCAAAAATCAGAAACCAGCAGGGATAGAAGTCAGAAAGGTGCTTATTTCTCACTGGGTAGTAATACCCTGGGCAATGGCATGAGGGCATCTTTGGGGTTCGGGATATGTTCTACACCTGAGTGGAGGGCATGCAGATGTATATACTACGGACATATATAAAATGCACTGAAGCATATCTTTAAGTATATTATACCCTTTAGTGTGATTATTTGATGGGTCAGTTTGAAAGGTGGGAAATACAATCACAGGAGTGCATTGAGTCTCCTCAAACTCCCATTTTCCTCCTTTGTCCTTTCTTTATATTTACTTTCCCTATTCCCATCTAGGTAATCTACAGCCTAAGGACTCTTTTTAAGCCAAAACTGCCTAAGATCGGAATATTATTCAGTGTTACAAATAAACGAGCTACCAAGCAACAAAATACATATTGCTAAGTGAAATAAGACAATCTGAAAGACTTCTTACTCAAAAATTCCAGCTCTTTGACATTTTGGAGAAGATAACACTATGAAGAGAGCAGTTGTGAGAGGCTCAGGAAAGTGGGGGGCAGGAATAGGTAAACCTCAAGGAATCTTTTTTTGGGGGAGGGGGATTGGGAAATGAACTCAGAGCTTCACACGCTGAGCTCAGAGAATCTTTTGGGGGAATGAAACCGTTCTGCATATACGGTAGGTAAATGTAATCACGGGCACTTCTTTATGTATTTGTAAAATCACACAAAACTTACAATACCAGGGTAAACCATGACCTAAGTTGTAAACTTTAGCTGATTATATGCATCAATGTTGGTACATCAGTGTAACAAGTGAACTACACTCATACAAGATGTGAATACGGTAAACAAATAGTTTATTGGCAAATAATGTGGGAACCCTGCTCTTAGCCAATCAACTTTTCAGTACACTTGAAACTATTCCGAATTTTTTTGTGTCCTTTTTTTGCCTAAGAGAATTTTTTTTATATAGGTAGTAGGAATCAAACTCAGGGCCTTGTGCTTGCCAGGTAGGTGCTGTACCCCTGAGCTAAATCCCTGGCATAAATTTTGATAACAATCACTGGTGGGTATTGGGGAGAACAGTTCCTTCCATGCAGAAAGACATTAATACCACTAGCTACTCCCATTTCCCTAGCTAATGTGGTTGGGGGAGATATTGAGAACCCCAGGGCAAATCCTTTCCTCTCCTCCACTCCTTGGGAGTGGCTTCCCCAAGAAGCATGGGTTCCATCTGTTCCTCCAGGGGCAGGCTATGCTCCTGGCAGCAGAGCTGCTTGTCACCAGGTGGCAAAGCCTCTCTGGGTCTTGTGTTCACTGCTAGGAAGCCACATTCCCTAATTCCTCCTTCATCAACAAAAAAGATACTTTTATTTTTTTTCCATTCACTTTAACTCTTTAAAAAAAGAAATTTCTGCATCAAAGTACAATTGAGGATAGGAATAGAGTGACCCTTCTTTGGGACTCTTTGAAACTCAAATAGTGGGGATTTAAAATCAATATTATCCTCTCATTGTTACATTTCAATTTTAATTCACACTTCAGTTTCGAGCTGAAAAGCTGAGCTTCCAATGAAGTCATCCTATGAGTTTGCTAGAGGTGGTGGAAGCCCCAAGGGAACTGTGTGTTCCTCTGTCATGGGTTAAGTTCACTCAGAAACAGACTCTGAGAATACTTGTATACAAGAAGTTTGTCAGGCACAGTCTTAGGATCAGCACCCAGCTGGAAGGATTAGGCCTGTGTAGGAATCAGAGATCAGGGCAAGTGCCTAAGAAAGACTTGGTTGAGAGCTGTCAGCTGCTGACCTTATCAGCTGGGGAAACAGAACTTCTGTTCTGAAAGGGAAATCTGAACCGTGTTCCATCCCAGATCGGACTCTGAGTACAAGCTACGCAGAAGCCTCTGGAAATCTGTCACGTTGTTTACAAGTGTATAGCTTATCAGCTTGGGATTAAAGAAAACTATGAAATAAGTTTATTCCAAATATATTTACATTAAAACTAAAAAAATCAATTAGAGTTTTAACAAAAAATATATATTTTAATGATGTTTATATTCCTAAAGAATTTGCCTCTAAAAAAGGACTAAGTAAATAGATTAGTATTTTGATAAACATCTCGTTACTAGGTCCAAGGCAGCTTGGCTACTGTATAACATATAACGTCTTATACTGTATCCTTTATGCTGTCTCTCATTATTATTTTGGTGCATTATACTCCCAAATGACAAAAAGGATTACTGACTCAACCGTGGTGCACTGGTGCGTGAAAGTAGTCAGAAAATAAAACCTACATACAACAAGTCAGAATAACACAATAAACATGAGGCGGGAAAAGAATTCTAGTGCTGTGGGTAGTCCAAAAAAGTGAGGATTTTGAAGCAGCCAATAACGAAATACATGAACAGGAAGTAAAATAATGAATACACGATGACTGCATTTTATTGGTTATTTGCATCTAGGGCTTCTGGCATCCCATCTGCTACAATTCCTTATCAACTACTGGTACACAGTTGTGGAAGAATGCTGGATGATTTGCACAGACAGACCTCTAACTCATAATCCAATTGAGATGTTCTGCAACAAGCATAAGATAATGCTTTTTGCTACAAAAGTAATGGGTATAATCACTAAAATAAAGACGAAAGCCACAAAGCCATCATTCATTACATTTCTTACAGCAAAAGTAAGACAAGCTTCATAACTGCCGAATGCCTTCTAAAACAAGATCAGGGTTCATGAACTGATGCCCAAAAAGAATGCAGAACAGGCACCAATTAGTTTGGGCACAAATACTTTCTCAAATAGAGCTCTGAGCAAAGAAGGGACAATTGATGTGGAAGAATTTTCACTATCATGTGTGTGTGTACAAAAAGACGGTTTGCTTTGGGTGCCAATGATGTACAAAGCAGGAACCAGAACTTGGCAATGTACACTACATAGATGTCTGTTTATTTTTTATTACTATTTTCCCTGTTTATTATAGTAGCAATTACCTAGTGGCCTGCTTTTTAGGTTGAAAAATTTATAGAGAGATCTTTAGTAAGAAACCTCCAGTCCCCAGCACAAGAATAAATTTCTTGAGTAGAAGCGGTCTCTAACTCAATTTTTATGCTGTTTTATTAACAGGAAACAGTTGGTGATTGATGTCTGCTAAAGACTGTAGAATCACTTAGGGTTCCTTACCATGCGTGTTTGAACATTTTGGTCAAAGAAATAAACAGTAAGAATAAGACCTTGCTAATATCAACAGTTTTTTAAAAAATGTTCATGGGAGTTTCTGAAATGAGAGAAGAAAAAAAGAAAACATTTCTTATGGTATGGCAATTGCAATAAAGATTATTTCTGGGATCATAAGTGGCTTAATTGAAGAAATTATCTCAAATATCATAAATAAGCTGAATCACATTAGGACCCAAGTATCATTTTATTCAAGATTTTTAAATAGTCCATCTAATGAGTTAAATAACTCAGTTGTTAACAATTTAAGTATGTCCTGTGTTTTATATTTTCTTTCACTTTTAGAGGAATAAATTAATCATGGACCATGAAAAACATGTAAAGGAATAAATTGTCATGTAGCATTAAAACATGTAAATGTCTAAATATTTGAACAGTATTTTTAACTTCTGGAAGAGCATGCAGTCGATGAGTTAATTAATAATCTATTTGCTTCTATCTCTCAAGTTACCTTTGACTCATTCAACATGTTATTTTGCTCAGTTCTGAGCACCAGCGGAGCTACCAAATGCTTGCCACCATTCTGGGTAACATATACTGTGAGTTAGGCATTTCTAATTAGGGTGAAATGAAAAGCAAGAAAGGAGGTTGGCATGGAATACAATTACGGCCCAAGCGCTCTGCCCTCAGGCTGGACTTTGTGAAAGTTGGAAACATCATCCCACTTACTGATGTAGGATTGTATCATCATTTTATATTTTTAAAATATTTTTAAACATAATTTAAATTTTCATTATTTATTACACCATTGTTTAATTTTAAATATATATATATATTTGAAATTTGTGATGATTTCTTAAACTGGTATTTACCTGAAGCAGTGATCCCATTTGCTTAGAATTGATTCACAGTTAGCAAACCCTTGAGAGATACCATGAAAGGTGATTCTGAAATTATGACACCAACCAGGTTCTGAAACACCAAGATTAAATACAGAACAAGTTCCTTCGATCCCTTGTTAGTTCAGTTGCATAAAGTCCCGAGGATAACACTGGCACAGACTTTGTGCCACAAAAATAATCTATATATGCCCCTCTGCACATCCCTGACACAAACTATTTCTCTGATTTTATTATGGCAACAAGTGAGATGAGAACATTTCTGAAATGCTTGGCCAAGCAGAGAGAACTTTTCAAAAATCAAACATGATCAAATTCCTGCTATTCACCATGCAACAGCTAACATTCTTCTTTAAACTGTCTTTCATGCTCCTAGGATGTCTTCTAGCTGTACCAGCCACGCTGTCCTTTTCTTCCACAAGCCTTGCTCGCTCATGCAAGAGACCTTTCTTCTGGTATTCAGTCTGCTTAGTAGAATCTCACATACTCTGTCCCTTCACCTGGCTTACTCCTCATCTTTCTATCATCGCTTCCTGGAGAAAACATTGTCTAGTAAGAGCAGTTTCTTTGATATTAGTTCTCATAGCCCAATTTATAGGCTAACCATTGTGAAGTGTGTTTGTTGTTGAGGTGGTTGTTGTCATAGTTGTTGTTGTTGTCATCCTTTCCAGCTTCTGACACTTCAGGAGTTCAATAAATACTTAGCTAAGCAGAAACAATTGCTGTATTTCAAGGGAGTCGGGTCTTGAGTTGGTGAGACGCAATCAGATTTATTGAGGTTAGAGTGTGTTGGTAGATTTGGAATAGAGTAAGAAGGAAGAAAAGGAAAACACCCAGGATGTTCCTACTTTCCTACAAGCAAGAAGTTATGACAGATTATTTGGAAGATGGTAGTAGAGTCACAAGTGCATGGATCTGTTTTCATTTCAGTGCAAAAAAAAAAAAAAAAGTAACAGCTCTTGATAATGGAGTTAGGAGGTATTCATGGACAATTCCTAGGATTCTGAGCCATTTATTTGGTAGAGGGTCAAGCTTTATGACACAGAACCCTGGAGAGAGCCCACATAAAGATATGTGTTTCCTTGGCAAGGGGCCGAGGTGAAGCTTCTTGGTGTTTGTGGACTTATTGAAGACTTGGAGAACCAGGGTTAATTTTCTGTAAGAGAGTTTCTGAATCCTGGCATGATGGGGCTAAAAATTCCTTGTGCAGTAACTTACAGTTGTTTTTAAACTCCTGGTGATTTGCAAAGCTACTAAGAGTCTTAGAAAACAATCCAGATTAAGCCTTGAGCTCAGGGTACTAGCATTTGTTGCCTTACCTACTTTTGCCTGGAAATTGGTAATTAGAAATGTATTAGCTTTTCATAGCATATCTGAATGGCTGACTGTTATCAAGGTCCGTTTTTGCAACTTGTTCCCCAAGACACATTAAATGACTAAGAAGATTTTGATCCTCCTATTCCTTTGATAATGTGGTGATAATAATAATAATAACAGCGATAATAATAATGTCTGCTTCTGAAAAGAATAAGCTAAGTATGACACTCTCGAAACACTATTCTGAGTTCATTGTGATCCAACTCATCTTTTTCTATTAGGCCCTGGGAGCTTTCCACTGGGTTCTCCTTGGTTCTCACTGTAAAGAGAATGATAAATAAAAACCCACCCATCGTGGTATATGATATTTTGTTGTTGCTACAAGAAAGAATTTATGAGACATATTCTGTATGCCCACAGGAATTTGGAAATAAGGCTGCCAACTTAGACTGAAGCTAATTAAAACAAAATCCCTGATGAATGAGTTTATCTGTTAGTAAAAAAAAAATCATCATAGAAATGAGCTGGGATTAATCTCAAGGACAAAATGTGTGACTGTATTAGCTTTTTAAGGACAGTCACAGTTTAGTACCACAAACTTAGGGGCAATTTAAATAACAGATTTTTTTTTTCATTCTCAGTTCTGGGATCTGAGAGCAATGTGTCAAGGGAGTTAGTTCTTTCTGAGGGTTCTAGGGAGAATTTGTCCCCAGACTCTCCAGCTATAGTGACCTGTTGACTTTCTCTTTTGCAGATACATCCTCCTAATCTCTGTCTTCATCTTCCTGTGGCGTTCTCCGTGTGTGCCTGTCTGTCTCAGCATCTAATTCTCCTCTTTCGCATTAGTAAGGACGTGATTATGCTGCATTACAATGATCATCCTAACTTGATTATCTTCCAAAACCCTATTATCAAATAAGGCCATATTCATCGGGGCACTAAGGGTTAGGGCTTTAACATCTTTTAGGAATACACAATTTAATCATTACAAGATAGTAAAGTTGAAATACTAAAAGGAGAGTCTTGTCCAGAGAAGACCATTGTGGTCACAGCAGTACTTGGCTTGGAGCACCACAGATGGGCCAGCCAGAGGGGAAATATTCCTCAATGCAGCAGAGGAGAATCCTGGGTCAATGGGTTACCTTGTAAAGTGTAAAGCCATTTTTTTCTAATGTGATCTTAAGCAGTACCACACTGAGTAAACCAATATAAAGGCTGAGGGTGTAGCCCATTAGTAGAATGCTTGCCGAGCATGCATAAGTCCCTGAATTCCATCCCTAACACTACAAAAAAGCAAGCTGGCAAACAAACAATAAAAGTAGAGCTCTTCCAGTGGCACCTTAAATAGAGGGCTCAGAATTTCACCCACTGAGCATCCCTCTCACCCATTCAGGATATCATGGCCTTCTGATGGCTTTATTCAGTTAACTGTGGATCCAAAGACTGGCCAACAAACAAAAACCCTCTCATCCAAGATGCTACTGGCCCAGCCAGTTCCTCTTTCACTGAGCAGTCATCCCTGCATGTCTGAGGACCAGTGGCTCCAGCACGGAAACCCTCAGATGCTCAAATCCCTTGTTAAAAACGGCACAGTAGGCTGGGGATTTAGCTCAGTGCCTGCCTGTTAAGTACAAGGTCATGAGTTTGACCCTTGGTACCAAAAAAAAAAAAAGGCACAGTATTAGCATGTAACCTATGCAGAGCCTCCTGTGTATTTTAAAATACTGCTAGGTGACTTATAATACCTAAAGTGATGTAAATGCTGTGTAAATAGTTGTTATACTATCTGGGAGAAAAATGACAAAAAATGCGTACACATTCACAGACACAATTTTAAAAACGTTATTGATGTGAAGTTGGTTGAACCTGCAGATGTGGTATTCACAGATTCAGAGGGCAGGCTGCATATGCTAACCAAGGAGTCTTCTCGTTATCATAACATGCTACTCTGTCAGTGTCCCTGCAGGGGGAGACTACCCTGATAAAGAGTTCCAGTGTACAGTCTGTGCCACAATTACATTTCTAGTTGTATGGTAGAGTGTTGGCATTCTGGTTTATACATTGGTTTTGCGTGCTTTGTCTGTCCTGTATCAGTGCCCTGGGAGCCCCTGTAACTCTTGACGCAGTGGCCATGCACAGAATCCGTAGCTGCAAAACATCA
Organism: Dolichotis patagonum; assembly: GCA_004027295.1. Taxonomy (NCBI): domain Eukaryota; kingdom Metazoa; phylum Chordata; class Mammalia; order Rodentia; family Caviidae; genus Dolichotis; species Dolichotis patagonum. The sequence continues at coordinate 16,320 of PVJX010018443.1, forward strand.
GAACAGATCCTGAAGACCCTATGAAGCAGTAGAAGCTAAGGAGGCCTGGCTTCAGTTTGCCAGACATTCCCCAGGATGACCTCAGTCTCATTGTGCTCAACCAACTTCCTCCAGTTAGAATCTATACTGCCTCCCAGTACAGCTCCAGTGCCCTTTAATTTCAGACCATCATTGTTGTTCTGAGTCAGTTCTCAACCTCAGCACTACTAATGTTTTGAGTCAGATACTTCTTCACTGAGGGAGGGGGCTATCTGCACTTTGTAGGACGTTTAACAACATCCTTGTCCCTATGCACTACATGCCAGGAGCACTGCCCAAGTCAGGACAATCACAAACATCTACAGACATTGCCAAATGTTCCCTGGGAAGATCATTCCCAGTTGAAAAACACTATTATAACTGAAGACTCTACAACCAGGAAAACTCTTCCTCATATTTGGTCCAAAGGAATTGTTAGGTTTGAAGGAGAATTGACCTATACCTACTACAGACTACTACATGAATGGCTATTCTCCCATATAAATTTAATTCTAAGCCACATTTCACTCACTTAATAAAAAGTAAATATCCCTGAGAAATGTTGTTATATTTATTAAGGCAAATCCTCACCTGGTTAAGAAACAGACTACTCATTGGTAAAGTACTTCTCTATCTATGGTGGTTAGGGTAGGTTTCCTCTAGGAAGTTACATCTGGGTGGGATTCTAAAGTATTGAAAGGAATTTTCCAGGTAGTTGAGATAGAAAAGAGGACTGCAAGCAAAAAGGAAAGCTACGGTAAAATATGGGAGCCAAAGCTTAACCACTTGATAAGACAATGTAAATATTTATGCCAATTTAAAGCAAATCAGGCAAGCACACTTTTAAAAATATATAAAACTGCATGCTGTGTATAACTCCAGGACCTTTCTATACAAAATTGGAAGAGAGACAAATTATTACAAATGAGAAGGCATCACTGACACAGTGACTATAGATATGGGCTCGTCTGTCAAGGAAAGAGGAGCTTCAATATCTCTGCTGTTGCTCATCTCTGGGTCTGGGAAGTGCTACCATTTGGATCTGGTAATGGTCCATGAGAGACAGGCTTGGTTCCCCATATGGCATTTTCAGGAAGTAGTGAAAATTTTACAAGGTAGAGCCCAGTGAGACATCTTCATGTCATTGAGATCATAAGTCAAGGGGATAGTGAGCCTCAGCTCCTTCTGTCTTCTCTCCTGCTGTCTGGCAAAGGTGAGCAGCTTTGATCTGCCTTGGACTCCCCACCACAATGTACTGTCTCATTTATTAGGGCAAATACTTGCCAGACTAAGAAACAGAACACATGTTTGTAAAAGTATTTCTTTATAGGTCCAAAAACAACAAGGACAATTAGTCATGGACTGAAACCATGAGCCCAAGTAGTATTTCTCTTCTTTTAAAGTTGATTTTCAGAGGTATTTGTTGTTTATGAAGAAAACTGGCAAACACAGTATGAACTTTTTTATGTCAGAATATTTATGTTTTTAAAAATCACAGCATAGTGATATTCTCTTTCCTTTTCACAAAGGAATAAATACTCAATGAATATATAGCTCAATGAGCTTGAGGTGAGTATAAACCATTGCAACCATAACCACCACCACTGAGGCCATAGACATACTCATCTCCTCCAAAAGTGTCCTCTCTCTCTCTCTCTCTCTCTCTCTCTCTCTCTCTCTCTCTCTCTCCACCCTTTCTTCCCTCCTTTCCTCCCTCCCTTCATCACTCTCAATTTTGCTGGTAAAAACACTTAACACAAACTCTACCCCCTAAGCAAATATTATAGTGAAGAGCATTGTTGACGTCAGCACCGAGCTGCATACTAGATCTTCAGAACTTGCTTATCTCGCATAACTGAAATACTGTGCCCTATGATCGTCATCTCTCCACTGCCCTCTCTCTCCAGCCCGTGGTAATTTCAGTTCTAGTCTCTGTTTTCAGCAGTCTATTTTACATTGCAAATATAAATCAGAGCATATAGTGTTCATATGTCTGCATTCATCTTTTTCTTGAACAAATTAAGGGAGAAAGAAGTTAGAGAGCTTCCAGAGTGGACTTAGAATCTGAAAGCTTAACATTGACCTGAGACAGAAGTTTGACCCCATCATGAAACATGAAATTATGTTATATCCATCCAGCTACAAACCACCAGTTAATTCAGACAAATCATTAAAAATAAAAATTAAATAGATTGTTTCATTCCTGGAAGACAATATAATTAGATCTCTGAATTTTTCATAATAGCCAGAGGCAGATATATTGCTCTATGCTTGGATCCTCTACAGGTTTGCAGATGATCATGCTGTCACCCAGCATACCCTCTTTTATGCCCTTTAGAATCTCTTCCAATGACAAAACTCTCCTGACACTTAATACCTAACAGATTGTTTCAGTTCAAAATTCAGAACACATAAATTGAACACATACCCCATTGTGTATTCAAATGATCCATTCAGTGTGCATGCATCTCTCTTCTACTAAAAATTTGATCAATCCATATGTTCAGAGTATGGTTGTGTTCTGATTAACAGAATATTGTTTTTCCTTCAGCCTGTATCATTAAAAGCAATTGTAAACTGTGTTGGTCCTTGTTCTTCCTTAAACATCAAAACTTATCAAAGACCTGTGTTCAAACAATCTTTCTGGCATCGTTTTGATTCAGGCTTCCCATTTTTGAGCTGTGGAGCTGTCCAGTGCTGAAATCCTGAAGGCCATCACATTCATTTTTAAATACAAACTCCAAAGTTTATTAACTTGATCTTTCACTCTCATCCAGCATTACACTCTGGATTTGTTTATTTTTATCTCTCTCCTAACTGTGCCTATTTATTGGCCTGGGATGGACTGACCTGACCTAGTGTTTATATGAAAAAAATCAAGTCAGACAAATTTGGTCTTTTCAAGTAAGAGAGAGAGAGAGTGTGTGTGTGCATGTGTGTGTGTACACATGTGTGTATGTTGCCTTGGTATTCTGTCCATAAAACTAAGTGTAGGTTTATCAAACAGTAGTTTTCAAAGACTTATTGGTCAGATATCAGCATCACACTCTTTCTAAGGTACTGTTACAGTGTGGATGTGGAATGTCTCCCAAAGTCCCATGTGTCACCAGCCTGTGGCATTGGTCAATTGTTCTGCTTTAAATGTCAAATTATCAAAGTCCTGTATTCACTCTTTCTGGAATTTCAAAACTAAAGAGTTTCAATTCAGACTTCTCATTTTTAAGTTGTGGGGCTGTCCAGTTCTGAAATCTCAAAAGCCATCACCAAAGGTTTTATTCATTTTTAAATATAAACGTGAAGTTTATTAATTTGATCTTTCTCTCTCATTCAGCATTATACTCTAGCCAAATGGGCATAGGTGGAAAAATTAAGAGGGGGGCCCATGGGGAGGAAGTGATATCACTGGGAATTTCCACCTCTTACTTTCTCTCTCTCCTCCCCACACCTCCTTCTCCTTTTTTGCCTCCTCCATGCATTCATTCCCATTGTGTACTGTCCTGCAAGAGGCCCAAAGGTCACAGGACCAAGTCACCATTGACTGAAACTTCTGAAACTGAGAGCCAAAATAAATCTTTCTTTTCTTTAAGATGATTTTCCAGTGACAAAAAAACAACTAAAATAAATCTTAAATTTTTTCAAAGAAAATTTTGAAAATATAATCTCAGTGTAAACCTAAACCACACACATGTGCACATGCACACACATGCATGCACATGTACACAATTAACTACCTTCCACATAGGTGAAGAAAAATGTCACAGGACTATTATTACAAGTCATCCCACCAAGCAGAAAAGGCATGAAATGTCTTTCAGGTGACTTTCATTTATATTCAGCTTTCTTCTTTAGAGTACTACACATCACCTCTTTTTGCTTTGCTGCTCCCTTAATATTTTTTAAAATAAAGAAACTCAAATCTCCTCTTCCATTAATAGATATTTCTGCATTTGGATATCTGCCCATTCCTTTCTCTACCCTCAAATAGAATCTTTTATGTAAAAGTGGGTCACAGAACACTGTTAATGTCAAATCATTCAAGAGCCATTAATCCACCTTCCAGAGTTTAGGAAGCAATTCCCGAGATTACTAGGAAGCAATTTCAGGTAGGAAACACTTGTATTTCTAGCATGCTTCCCTAAGGAAATGTCTTTGTTAGAAGAAAATGTGAAATTTAAAGTATTGTGCTCATTTTCTTTCAGTGGCTTCAAAATCCAAAAATCTTAGACTCCAAAAATTAAGCAAATGTAAAAATTTATTGTAGTACACATTACTCACTGAACAGTCTTGCAAATTACCTTTTTAAAATTTCTCAGACCCAGAACAAGGTGGGGAAACATGACACTCTGAGCTGAGAGAAAATCTAGATTTAATCTCTGATCAACAGGCTGTGATAAGTCCCATACCACTTACTGGATGAATTTTTCTCTTTTCAAAATGTGAAATATAAGTTGGGAGGTTATTTAGATTTCTTTCTATAATTCAGTTCATTCAGTTCAAATACATTTACTGATTTCTGATCTTGCAGCAGGTCTGGGAAAATGACAGGGAAGAGCTATGATGACCTAAGCATTCAATGGGTGACCAACATCCACCATATTTTAATTTCACTTAGTTGTCTGGTTCAATGGCTGAATTCTGTTGCCCAACAGTGAGTTAATATGAACATACTCTGAAGTATGGCTGTACCTGCTATATTATCATCATATATAGCTGCTATCCTTCTTCTTACCTTCTTGCTACATACGTATATGCACCTCCATCCACACACAAGTATGTGCACTCAAGCAGTTTCCCATCATAAAAATCGACTATTAAATCAATCAGTGAATTAACATCCACCATATTTTAATTTCACATAGTTATCTGGTTCAATGGTTGAATTCTTCAATATGACCTAATTGCTAGACTTGTGGACATATTGCAGGAAATTCACCAGTATGATCACAGAAAAGACAGAAAATTTAAAATTAAGCTCAGTTGTGGGTAAAAAAAATCAAAGACATTTCAGTTGTGACCAACTCTGATAAAACATAGCCACTCAGCCCTAATATATACCATATCTTATTGTCCATCCTGTCCAAAATCAAGCTATGAAATTGAATTGCTTTGCTTTAAAATGCTGTCTCTTTTAGATTATGTGCCTCCCCCCTCCCAATCACTGCATGCTTAGTGCAAATTAACTAATTCTATTTTTTAGCAAACTGAGAGCAAAATGCAGCCTCAGTGACTCAAACCTCTCTGCTGTAAGTGGGAGCTGTGGATATGAGCCTGCAGAGGATCTGGGAAAGCGCTGGACTTAGGATCCAGAGAGAAAGAGGGCTGTAGAGGGCGGACCTATGAGAGAAGCAGAGAGCTCTGCAGACAAATTCAGAGCTGAGACTTAAGAATCCAGCTGATGAAACATCAGAAGAACAGAAGCCATGAGACCATGTCAAGGGCCAAAAATGAGAATCTCAGAGACAGAAGAACCAGGTTCAAAGTTAAGGGTACTGTTCTAGAAATTTAATACTGGAATATAAAGGGGCATAGGAAATTCTATAGAAAGCCACATGGAGAACTAAATTCATAAAGAAATGTGGCATAGGAGAAACAAGTTAAAAAGAGAAGAAGGAGAAATTGGTTCAAAATACATAAGAATATTGCAAAGATTAATTGGAAAATATTTTAACTGTCTTTTATCTCTTCCAAAGAACATAAGAGGATGAAATACATCAGCAAAGTCTTGTGTTCAGCTGTCAACTGTTTAGTGCCAAAATCATGGTACCTCCCACTGACAAAGTGTGAGGAGCACCAATTGTCCCCACTTTCTCTGGTCTAGTTTCTTCCCAGTGCAACATCTCCATGTGCCATGTGTGTCTCCAGAGAAAACAGGAAGGAGACATCAATTTTAAAGACCAGGAGAGCAACTAAATTATCAAAATGGCATTTTAACCCCTGGTTTACTCACAAATATCTGAGAAGTTACTGATCTAAACCTCTCCCAGCTGGACCCCTTTGCACTAACCACACACCTGCTGTTTTGTCCTGTATTCACCTCTGTACATAATGTTTCAGGAGGGACACTATTCAGTCTTCTCTGGTGGGTCTCTGCCTGTCAGAATCCTTAATACATAATGCTATGCTTTGGGTCTAGAATGTCCCCCCAAAGACTCATATGTTCAGAGGTGGTTGGATCCTAGGGGTGCTGTACTTACCAGGGAAAGTGTTCATTGAGAGGTTCATAGCTAACTGTGCTGTGAGGATGTGGGGCCTGGTTGGAAGGGCTATGTCCTCATGGAAATGTCTTTGGAGGGTGCATCTCCTCCCTAGCTCCTCCCTTCTCTCTCTGCTTTCCTGCTAATATGAGGTGAGCTGCTTGTCTCCACAATAATCTTCCACCATGATGTGTCCTTTGGAATGGACCCAATTGACCCAAATCTAATCCCCCTGAACCAAGAGCTGGATTCAGTCTCCCTTCTCTAAGTTGTGAGTGTCAGCTATTGCATAACTGCAAGGGGAAAGCTAGTTAATACACATATTTATTAATAAAAGGGCAAAGAACCTAACTCATCTTGTATATCTACCACCTAGGGTTGATCTACAATGACCAACCAACCAAGTTTCTTCAAGCACAAATTTTGTTCTAAAGCTGCTTTGTCTAGAAACAACCTCCCGACAACAGAATGTTCTTAATAGAAGTTCCATACAGCTAGAAACACATGTCCATTTGTGGTACCTCTCACTATGGGGATTTTTTTTCAGAGGTTTTTTTTTTTTCACTAGAAGATAATTGCTTTTTGTTTTCCTGCCCTTCAGGAGCCCATAGCTTTGAGATCACTTTCTGTTTACACTCTTTTCTATCTTAAAATGCAGCTTTATAAGAGTAGAAAAGATAAGGAAACACAAGTCTGAAAAGATGATGACAGAGCATTTTTGTCTGGATTGTAACTGGCAACAGACACTTTGGATTAAATCCTACTTGGAAACTTAAGCTTATTAGTGTTCCTTAATGCCAAGGGGACCCTAAAAGAGATGATGAAAAATAGAGCTAGAAACAATAGGTTATGGGGGGATACACATATATTTTGCTCTGTGACAGAGATATTACATGAATGTCTTCTAATATAATTTGGAAACATTTTGAAAAACTGTTTTTAATTTTTTAAACATTTTGTAGTATACAGTTTTAAATCCTCCGTCACCTTGGAGAATCCAGGGGTTTCAGACAGTGAATGGATGACCTCATTCATCTTTTATAGAGAGCACTATGTAAGGAAACAAGAAACTGTCAGGTTGGTCTCCAGGATTGCATACCAATACTTTAGCCAGCCTTATTTACCTCACTTAGAGCCCACTGAGGAGGAAGAAATAGCATAGCCTATCTGTACATATCAGCATATGGAAATAGGACTCGACTTAACTAATGTTGCAACAATTGTTCTGCATTCAAAGGGAGTCACTCAAATTGTCTCCTACACCTCACCAGGGGATCTAAAGAGCCATTTGGGTCCCCACAGCAGAGTAGACATCCATGGAACATATGTAATGATCAGAGTCCTATCTCCGGCCTATTCAGTTGGCCAGGTGCACAGGCATGTGAAGGATAGGCATACTTTGCAGATGCCGGAGTCCTCACATTGATTCCTTCACTTGTGAAATAAGAAATGTCATTAGGAAATGCCAAAGAGAAACCCTTGAAACTGTCTCCCTCCTTCTCCTCTAAGATTGTAAACCAAAAAAAAAGATACTATCTCTTGGGTGGAGTAGTAAAATTAGTGTCATTATTGAAGATATCAAGGTTGCAGCAGTAGTGAATTTCATTGTATTCTGCACTTAATTGTGCAATCCTACCACTTAAATATACAAACCCTGGTCAATAACCATGGAATACTACAAACATAATAAGAAGCATCCCAATTTTAGCATTGTGCTAGGAATGTTAACCTTGCTACAGCAGATTAATACAGCATCTCAGATGGAATGTGGCCATTGATCTTTTAATTACATCCCATAAAAAAGGAGGACCAGGAAATGCTCACACTCAGGATGGATGGATGCACATATCCACAGTCTTAATCCAGGGCTTTTAACACTCCTGCTTCCTTTGTGATACTGTCTGTGAGAACTTCATTGTCTACACATTTCACAGAGCAGCACACTAGCCAGCCATGATGACGTCACATTACCTGGGTCTGACAGGCAGGAAGTGGAAGGCATTTGGGATGTCCTGATGAGACACATGCACTCTAGAGAGAGAGAGATAAACCCTACAAGGATCAAACGACCTACCACGTTGGTGAAGTTTAGGAGACATGCCAGGATACGTGCTCCCTCAAGATAGATTTTTTTAAAAAGGTACCGCATTTGTATCCTTGCTACTGAGAAAGAGCACTGTTATTGGTGAACCCCTTCAGATCCTGAAGTAGTAGCATTATGACAAACTTGAGAAATATGCTCCCAACTCATCGGTTAGTAAACTCCAAGTCTGACAGTTCTGAGTGGAGCCAAGAGCAAGAAAGAGCTCTACAAAAGGACCAGCTGTTCACAAGGCACTCGTGGTACCTGTGGTAAAGACACTGTATTGGAAATCTGGCAAACTCCCATGGGAGAGCATTAGGAAAGACTCAGGATTCTAGAGCAAGACTGTTTGAGAATAATCTCTAGTTGACTAGAGCTCATAGAGGCTGAGCTCTGACTTGAGATCACGAAGCTTCCATGTGGTCATAGCTCTCTGGATGCTATCAAACCAAGTCTTAAAGCCATGAACACACATCAGAAATGCATTGCACAAAAGAGATGATATTTCTGGAATTGGACATAAGTGGAACCATCAGAAACAGTAAGCTGTGTGAACAAGTGGCTGGGTTCCACCATGACCTAATCTGTTTCCACAATATCTGCCCCCTGCAACTCATTTCATACCTATGGCCTAATTCTGGAGCTCTATACAACCTGTTACCAAAGGTAGAAAAGTCCTGTTGCTGGCTTACAAAGGTTTAGAGCAACGTACTGGTATGAACTGCAAAAAGAAGAATTGCGACTACACTATGATTTCATTCAAATGTAAGCTTGAAAAGCCAGTGATGAGAGGAAGCTTCTCAGTGAGCACAGCTTCAGGAGATGCCTCTGGCCATCCACTGGTCAACAGAAAGAATGGATACACAGAGACCACTGCTTACTAGGTAAAATCCTTAGTTCATTTGTCAGAGGTTAGAAATGTGCAAAACTGCAAGATGCAATCAGAGGAAACTGGGTCTTTCCTGGATGGAATTATGTGGGGGCAAAATGACAGACTCTATGTGTTGTACATTAATGCCCACAAAAAGGTATCCACTGCATGCGGGGCACAGGACAACCACGTGATCAAATGAGTCATTCAGTAATATAAGACTTAATTTTTGGCTATTCAGTACTGCACTGTGGGGGGATGGAGAGTCAGGTCACAGTGTTACAGACAGAGACCATGCACGGACCCAAAACTCTGGGTCTCTCTCACCAGAACAGACACAGCTACTGCCACTGTTGTATGTCAAACCTGCAAAAGAACAAAGCAACATAAATATTGCACCAGGCTATCTGGTAACCAGAGTGGAATATCACAGAACATCGCCTTAGATCAAAGGATCCACTTCTCAGCAAAGCACATGCAGGGATGGTCAATTACAGAATTCAGGAATCCTACAGTGTAAAATTGGAGTGACACAGAGCTACTAGCCTGATCAGATGGTGGAACAGTTGCTTCAAGGTACAAGTGAGATATTAATGTGGAAGATGACACCGTGCAGTGCTGCCACTATGGATCTGGAAGCCACGGGGTAGAAGTAGAAGTGACACCACTCACTACCATCAGCAGTGCTACACTGAAACCCAGCCTTCCTTGTCTCTATGAACTGAGGTTCTGAAGGTCTAGAGAAGCTTATCGACCTGCTGAGAACACAGTATAAGTCTACGCACAAACTTATGCCTGCTTTCTGGCCATTTTAGGATTTTCATTCTGGTAAGCAAAGAAATTTTGAGGTCAGCAGGTTAACTAAGCAGTGGCTACAATAGTGACAGGGGGGATATATTTGAACTCAGATATCCATTGAGGAATGTGTTGGTGTTCTTTGGTGAAAATTAAGTCAGCCTGTTGGAACTTAGCGTGCTGAGCCAACCAGTAACCAGCCTGCCGCCCTGGTAAGTGACTGTGGTCTGGCAAGCTGCGGCCACCCCAGGGCAGGGAAGCAAGAAGCAGCAGCGTTTCCTGAGATCTGCGCCGTGTTGGAACTTAGGGTGCTGAGCCAACCAGTAACCAGCCTGCTGCCTACCGGGGCACAGGCTCAGAATCAAACATACCATACCCCCCCCACTAACAATCAGGATCCAGGGATCTGGGTATCTCTTGGGAGGTGACCATATGTGGTACAGCAAGTGGGGGGAGTGTCCTTCTACTATCTCTGAAGGCAGATATTTTTATCACTGTTTTGCTTTGTCCTGATTAACGGTGTTGCTCTATTCAATATTCTGTTTTGATGTGTTCTATAATGTTGTATATTTCTTTTGATTTTGCTGTACCTAATAGAACAACTATTGTGAAGATAAGGAGATATACAGTGGTGCCTATTATTGTTGTCCTGGTGATCTGCTGTGATGTTCTGTGACAATTTCACTATACTGTCTCAATTGGCTTTATTCCATCCTGTTTTGTTGTATATTACTACCTCCAAGTTAATGAAAATTAAATAAAAATAAAACATTAGAACATGAGAAAACAAGGTAAGAAAATACCTCCAAAAACTCCCAACTCCATCAAAGCTGATCCATGTGACATGGATGACGAGAAACTCAAAAACAAAACAACAGAATTATATAAGGTGATTAAAAAGGAAAATAACAACAACAAAACTGATCAACAAGGTACTGAGCAAGCTGAAACATGATATAACTAAACAGATAAGGTACTTAAAAAGCAAAAGGAAGAAAAGAAAATGCCCTAAAGGATATAACAACATGTATGTTTAAGTGTAGGGGATTGATAACCATATTACCAGGTTTTTGTTGAATCATTGAACAGAACTGTTTGCAGCCTCACTGTTCACTTTGTATGCCTTAATTTTGTAACATGAACAACTATTTCTAAGAAAACAATATGTAATTTATTAAGTAGTGATTTCTTAATTTTTTTTGAAATTCTGTATTATTTCTACCCTTTTTTCTGTTTTTCTTTTTTTCTCTTTAAATAAAATTTAAAAAAAAAGAAAATTAAGTCAGCCATGTGCTTACTGTATTCTCACAAAGCAATGATAATGAGAAGCTTAGAACTGTCAGGATAAACACCTGGATTCTCCAACGTAGCAAGGTGCCTATACCAGCACAAGCATTACCACCCTGAGAGGAATCTGGAATGAGTGATAGATGAAAGAAGTAGTTTCTATAAATCACAGTACCACCTGCTGCAGCAGGTGATTAACTGCATTAATTTTTCCCACTGTTATGGGATGAACTGTGTCCCCTCCAATTTCATATGTCCCAACCCTGACCCTAGTACCTCAGACCATGCCTACATTAGGGCATGTGGCATTTATACACATAATGGGTTAGTCTGCTTTATGTCATTCTAACAAAATACTTCACATCAGCTTATCAAAAGCAAAAGCTTGTTTTGTCTTACAGTTCCAGTTTCCAATCCAAGATTGATGGTGAAGTACTGGATTCCAGTGAGGCAGACCAGGAACATATGGAGGAGAAAATATGCTGATATCACAAGCCAATGAGCAAGGAGGAGAAGGAGCAGGCCAATGCTGCAGTCCCCTTCAAGTGTGCGGGGTGACTCAGGTACCCTAAGACCCTCCCAAAAGACACCACCTCCTGGAGATCACACCACATCCCAGTAGCAGCACCCCAGGATCCAACTGTGAGCAATGTGAGTGTTTGGGAGACATTCTATATCCAAATCAGGGCAGGTAGTTACAGTGAGGCTGTTAGGGAAGGCCTCAATCTGACTGTGTCCTCATAAGAAGAAAGGATTGAGACTCACATGCTCACATCTAGAGAAGACACAGCAACAGCACAGCTATCTGGAAGCCCAGGAAAGAGCCCAAAGAAGAACCAAACATGCCTTGGCCGTGGACTTCCAGCCTCTGGAACTGTAAGAAAATTAACATCAGTCATTTTAGCCACTCAGTGTGGTACATTGTTAGGGTGATCCTAGCAAATGAACACACCTTCTAAACGCTCACCTTTGGAGTTTTCCACCGGAACTATGTCCAGGAGCCACTTTAGAGAATTTGTGACAATACAGAAGGAACTTACTATAGATGCACATGGTGGATCTGACCCTAACAAAGAGAACTGTGGTGGACAGTGTCAGTGTCAGACTCCATGGCGCCTTTTGTTATCTTGGTGCAGCCTTCAGCCCTCCTGCCTGACTGTACTTTGCTTAAAATGACTCTTGGGTTCAGTGAGTCTTCAGGTGCACACATGCACATATTTCTTGGTTACTTTCCTCTTATTGTTGAGACAAAGTACTTGATGCCCAAGTGAAGCAAGGAAAGGTTTATTTAGCTTACAGTTTTTGGAGGCTTCAGTCCATACTTAGCTGGCTCCAAGTCAGGATGTCATGGCTAAGCAGCCACTCATTCACGATAACCACAAGTGAAAAGAGCAAAAAGGGCAAAGGAGAGAGCATGACTTCTTCTGACTCTTACATTGTATGCTGGCTCCCCATGCCTGGGCAGGTGCAGCACTCACACCACCAACCCCAGCACTAGACAATGAACCAATCACAAACACTAGATTCAGCCGCCTCCATGATTGCATGAGGCTTGGGTGGGGGGGGGATCTGAATGCAAACCATAACAGCACATTGATTTCCCATCCAAATATATTAGTAGTCCAAGGAAAGGGAATGTAAGTTAACATTTCCTGGGAAAATTATGCACCTAAAACAGAAACTCTTTTACCAGAGAAAATTGATATGTCAATATATTCTGATTCCAGACAAATAGAATAATTATCCCCAAACACCTCTTTTCAAAGATTTAGCTGTCAAAAACAATGAGGTAAGTGCAGAGTATCGACTGGCAGGTCTTTTGTTCATCTGATCAGAACAGATGTAGTCCTTTTATCTCTCATGGAAATGGCAGCTCCTTTGCATCAGAGACAACTTGGCCAAGGATGTTTTGCTTTAAATCCCTCCTCTTTGATGCTAAGAGGCAGTGAGTTCCCTGTGAATACTGACCTCACTCTGTAGAAGGCTCATGGCTATCTTCAATTTGGTCCCTTCTCTTTCCTCAAAATCTTTCCATTTCCTTATCTCTAAAATAAACCATCCCAGCTATCTCTTAGTTTGGCAGTAGGAGGAGGGGAGATGGTTTATCTTTACTTATTTAAAGATATATATTCCAGGAGCTGGAACTACCTCAGTTTTAACCATAGGACAAAGATAGGATAAAATGTTTAAACACAGAAAAATAGAATGTACAGGAAGGGGAGGGCAGAGATGATATCAGTACATGTGACCACAGAACAAATCCCCTACTTTCAAATAATGAGTTTGGTTCTAACTTTTTAGCTCCTAAAAGAAAGAAAGGAAACATGTTGTAGTTGTCTGGCTTTAGTTTCATAACAACACAAAGTTCATAAATTTATCCTTATAAAGCTGTTATCATTAAAAACACAGATCCCTCTGGAAATACTGTTTAACTCCTTCAAAGTATCTGGATCTGGAAAGGTCTGAGAGCCTCAGAATCATTTCTGCAAAGTCAGTGAGGAAGAGATAGCAGTGGCTACAGCTACCTCCCCTTCACTGGTGGCCTGGGACAGCCTGGCTGCCCAGGGACTGGAGAAGAAGCCGAGCTCTCTGATGTGTGCCCACCAGGTCACTGGGAAGATATTGCAAACAGGCATCTTGTTTTGACCAGGTAGTCAAAACAAGAAAAAGGAGGGAGGGTGGTGGTGATGGAGAAGTAACAAAAATATGAGCTTAGGCTTTCTGTATTTTTCCAACTGTTCTAACAAAGTTTCTGACAACTAAGTTTCTGTCATTGAAATTCACCTTTGCTTTTATGAGCAGCACCAAAAGCAATACATTCCCCCTTTGGAGTGGCTGCCTGTTACCCCACCATGAGCCCCCAGCCTGGATATTAGGTAGTGCTGCCAACACTCAGGGTGGTCTTCCTCACTCAGTTCTTTGACCCACAAGCCAATTTGCTCTGGAAAGACCCTCACATTACACCCAGAAGTATCTTTACCAATTCTCTAAGTATCCCTCAATCCAGTGATGTTGACATCCAGAATTCACCACCACAGAGGGAGTATATCAATATGCCTGTGAGCCCTGGGTACCTAAGAAACGAACAGATATGACCATCCAGTCATATGGAAACGAACAGATATGACCATCCAGATATGACCCTCCACACAGGATTCCTCTCCCACTCTGGAGTGTGTGCCTCTTACTGAGTCCTCCAGCAGCTTAGCCTCCCCTGTGAATATATATATATGAGATCCAGATGAGTAAGATACACTAGTCTACTGTGTACAATTAAAAACTATAGCAAAAGATATTTAAATTTATATCTTATTACATTAAAAAATTGCTATCAACCCCCCCAAAATAAAATCCTCCCCACTTTGCAGACAGTTATTCTATTATTCTTTCCAGTTTCTAAAACAGTTCTGGAAGTCCTCTTTCATGAGTCTTTGGTTGAACTGTAAGAGGTTGCATCGATGTCCTAAATCCAGTGAAAATGTATGCCTTTTATAGTGGCTTTGACTCTGGGGAAGAGCCAGAAGCCACACAGTGCCAGATCTGGTGAATGAGGTGGATGAGAATGCACTGTGATGTTTTTATGAGCCTGCTTTTCTGTTGGATGACACTTAGCAGTGGTACTAACCATATTTTTGACAGCCTCTCATAAAGACACTCACTGAAGAAGGGATAAAAGTGTTCTCAATGAGGGAAATATTTTGAGAGATATCAATGGCAATGTGTCTTTTATTGCCATTTTTTTGGTGTAAATATTCATCATACATATTTACCACATCGCATATTCAGACAAAAGGCAACAGAGTAAATGTAGTCATGCTGCAAGTCTAAAATTTTTATATGTAAAATTGTTTATTCTATTAAATATCAAACTGGTTCTGATTCTCTTTAATAATTAAGATAGAAACAGCAAATGCATTGAACAAATAAATCTAGTTACAAAGTGTACAAAGTGCCTTAGGCTGTTTGAACCCACTCTAGGAAAAGATCCCACATTCAGGAGGGTGGTGAGGAATGGCTTCTCCTTGGTGGAGCTTACCAGACTTGTTTAGTTTCTGCAGGGTCACAGCGACGGATTGATCAGATACAATGGGGATCACCATTGCTGCCTCCTTCACATTCTGAGGTCTGTACTAATCTCTTCCTTCCCCTCAGGAAGCAGTATTATTTTTATTCACTTCAACTAACCTGCAGGGAGCTCTGGAGCCAGCACACACAGCAGAATGGTCCCATGTTGTGCCAAAATAGCCAGCCCTATGTGCTTCCCTATGGTTCAGATATTAGAAATGGGCCGCCCTGAGAAAGGGCAATCTCACCTGAGGAAGGTCACTGCCACTGAGCAGACCCCAAAGGAGCTGTCAGCCGGAGGCTGATTGCTTGCCACAGCCCTACAGCTGAGACCATAAGCCTTCCTAGAAGAGGAATTCGGGCAAAGTCAGTCTCTGCCTACCACATATGCTGTGAGCCATGCCATGCTGAAATCCCTGTGCGACTTTATGGTCTGTAGTGGGGACCTTCCTGGCTGTGGGGCAGGATGGTAGAGCTATTTGTAGGCCTCATCCCAAACAACTGCTAAGACTGTTTAATCTACAACAAAAGTTACAGTATCTGTTCACTGAGCATTGGTGAGTTATAAACCAGACACCGTTCCAAGCATCTTGCATCAGATTTTTTCACTTGGTTTAAAGAAAGGATGAGCCCCTTCACAGTCACTATGTCACCCACAAGGAAAGGGGGCTTAAGGAGATGACATAACTTGCTCAGGGTCATGCAATTAATAAAAATAGGTCTGGGTTAACTTCTTACTATTTTGTAGCATTGTATAAAATTATTAAAATTTTCTGTGATGCCTCAAAATAAGTAAGCAAATGCATGATGACATAGGAAATAATTATACTACTTTGTATTTGCTTGATGTTTAATAACGCAGAGAAATAATTCTCCTTTATCATTTTGTTATTTTCATTATGAGTTAATTATTCTTTATACTTTCTAATGTTTGTGAATGGCACCAAATCTTTTCTTATTATCATTATTCAATTAAAAGCAGTGTCCCAGTTTCTATCCTTCAATAAATCCTGGAGCAGTGTCTGTTGAGTGTGTATATGTGGAAAAGAATGATAAGACAGCCTCTTATTCTAGAAGTACAGTGAAGCAGTAGAAACAGGCTGTACATTAATTTTTTCTCTAAAGCAACTCAAAAATGGCATCTTTCTCTCTCTCGCTCTCTTTCTCTCTCCCTCTCTCTCAGCTCATTAATTCTCAAAACATCCCTATGAAGATGGCTATGGAGGATCTTTGTGTGTTTCAGAATGAAGGAGAAGTGGATGGATGAAGACAAATTGAAATAGCAGCAAGAGCTTATCTTATTAGAAACCGTCTGCAGTGCGAGAGCTAAAATCAGATCTTAATTCACAGATAGAATCAGTAGATGGTTTCTCTCATTTGGGGGGGCAGGTGGGAAAAGAAGATAAAGAAGTATTTTGTGGATAACTTGTTTTTAATCTAGAGAGGAGAGTTGGTGGCTATATGGGTGGGTATTCATTATATGAGCTGTACTTTCCTTTATTTTTCAAACCTTTAAAAACAACAATAACAAAACAAAACTTTTAGAGGAATCTGAAAACAAAGAAGGAAAAACTGTAAAGAAAGAAGATTTATTTTTATGCAAATAAATAACTCTTCTTCCTGAAAAGAAGTTTTTCAGAATCAATTTATAAACATAACCATTCCTTAATTTTTCTTCCTTTACTCTCCAATTTTAGAAACCAGCATGAAAGACAATATCCCAAACTACAGAGTGTTAAACCTTAAGTACCTTGATTTGATCTCCCTGTGCTTGAAGTCTTTCCTTGGTAATAAAGGCACTAAAATGCCCTGTACCAAAAAGCCAAGGAAGTGTCGTGCAGTGAGAAGTGTGTTAACATCCTTAAAGCAATGGTGGCATGGCATAATGAGGACGGCCTTTGGTACCAAAGTGACATTTGGTACCAAAGTAATGTAACTTGGATGAGTCCTTAAATCTCAGTGCCATATTTTTCCTATCTGCTTAAAAGGGAATGAAAACATAGCTTCTAGAATTTCCTTAGGGCTAAATGCAATAATTCATATATAGTGCAAGAGATGAAGTAACAAAGTTAGTAAACCCTCCTGCCTCCCCCTCCTTTGCTAATAAGCTGACTTAATAAGGAAGATTTCTCTGCTGGAGAAGCTGGACTTGCGAGGTCATTTTCAAACACGGCACTTTCCACACGAGTTCTTCTCTGCAAATGAGCAGGGAAAGCTTATGCCCCTCTCTCTTGTTGACTGTGCACAGCAATAACCAGGGATTCTCGCCTCACAGGCACTGTTGGGAGAGGCAAGGCACACGCTGTGACCTGACTCCTAACGTGCCTCCACCCT
The DNA here is from genome assembly GCA_004027295.1 of Dolichotis patagonum. Classification (NCBI taxonomy): domain Eukaryota; kingdom Metazoa; phylum Chordata; class Mammalia; order Rodentia; family Caviidae; genus Dolichotis; species Dolichotis patagonum. Next base: position 33,967 of record PVJX010018443.1, read on the forward strand.
GCCTGTGCCGACCTGCATACTTTTTCTGAACAGGTGGGCCCTGAAGCAGTGAAATGAGGTTTCCTTGCCCTAAGACTCCAGGGTCATGGGAGGCTGTCCCGGTAAACAAAGGTAGGCTGAGAAGGGCATGGAGATAAGAGAGGACCTAGTGACAGACTCAGAATGAAAAGGAAATAAAAACATTCTGGAGTGTGATGAACTCAGGGCATTTTCCTGATGACTGCATTTTGTAGAATCCACAGGGCCAGATTTATCACAATGGAATTGGAGAGAGTTTGCTCCATCATCTGAGAGAAAAGAGGTTAGGAAGGCAAATTTGCATGTGGTTGAAAGGCTCTGAAATATTTCTGGAAGGAAGAAGTAACAGCTTTGTCACACATGCCACCTTGTTAGGCCCTCTTGGGTATGAAGGGCCTCTACTCTGCAGAACACAGAAAACTAACTCTACATAGAGCCCATTCATTCCCCTCTCCTCTCTCAGCAGCTCCTCCCTGCTTAGAAGCGGGGCACAAGTGAATTCGTACTGTCCAATACGATTCCTATCTTTCTACCTGGTCTCCACTCAAGACCCAAGACTAGATTTTATGCCCATGTTATTTACTCCTTCAAAGAAATTATAACAATGTCAAAACAATTTTTATCATCATGTTAACATGGAAGTTGACTTTTTTACACTGTCTCTCACAGGCGTAGCTAAAAAGCCCTTCCAATATCCTTTTTCTGGCTACACATCTGCATGAGGTTTAACTTCTTTCCTGTATTTCAACCAAAACAACATATTGCAATTCCTTGAACAATTATTTAACATTTATTTAACCAATATGCTTGCCTAGAAAATTTATTTTTACTTTTCACTTGTGATAGATTAAAAATTGGTGGTCAGCGTAAACAGCAGCTAAGCGGAATCAGCATGGTGCTGAGTGTCAAGGGTCTACCTGAGGACTGTTACCAGCATAAAAAGGAGAAGTGGAGAGGAAGAGAGAGGCATTGTGTTTTCTCCTAAGTGGTATTGTTGTTTGGAGCTATTGATTCTCCTGGAGGAGCTTGTCGTGCTGGCTTCCCTGATATAAACTCGGCTGTTATGACTGGAGGAGCTCAAGACCTTGTCGCTGAGAATGGCTGAGGTTCACTTTGGAGGAGCTCTGGCTCTTTGAGCATTGCTTCCTGGCTCTGGAGGGGAAGATGTGTGCTATTCAATCTCCAGGAGAAGCTTGTCACACTGGCTTCCTGATACGAACTTGAGTGTTCTCACCATCAGAGGAACTGGGGACCTTGTAGTTGCTGAGGATGTCTGTGGTACTTTTCAGGGCAGCCCTGGTCCTTACTTTGAGCATTGCTTCTTGGCTGCAATGCAGAGCCCTTAACTTGCTGGCACAGATCCTTCACCCCTCTGGCATAGACTTTCTAGCTTTCACTGCTGACCTTTGGGCCTTCCTAGCACAAATCTGTAAAACAGATTCACATGAGTCATTGTCGTGGGCTCTAGGCCTCAAACTGGACTCATGGAGGATATTGTCACGGGCTCTAGGTCTTTAACTGGACTCATGGAGGACACTGCTGTGGGACCAGGGCCTCAACTGGATTCTCTAGGTCTTTAGTGTGTGGACAGATCTCCTGCACTTTTTGTATTTAACTCTTGAGTGATTATTACAAATAATAAGATAAATTATGTGTCATGTATTGTCTTGTTCTCCTTGCAATCCCTGACTACCACACCACTTGATGTGTCTGTTAGGGTGCATTTTTTCTTTTCCAGTTCCATGATGAAAATTTAGGCAGGCATCATATCTTATCTGGTCACTCTTATTAACTAAAGAGAGATCTCTGGAAATTAACTAAAGTGCTAAACTTTCTAGAAAGGTCCATCTTTAAACAAAGGTTTTTCACCATTCTCCCTCTTGGATCCATTGTAGGCAAGAAGAGAGTCTTTAAGGAAGGAGTGTTTTTGGGCACTTCTGTTTTACTTTCTTCTAATCCTCTTTCCCTCATCTTTATAATTTCTGTTTCTAGCCCTCTCAGGGTTAGAATTTAAGGGGAGCAGAAAACTTCTGTACATGCCAGGCCTGCTAGGTATGTCTTCAGAGGACTCCATTGCCACCAAGGGCTTCAGAGTGGAGAACAGAGGCACCTCTGCTCCAGTGGTTGGTCACTCTTTCTCCAGCCCACCGGGAAACAAGTATCCCTGCAGAGACTTGAGATGTGTTCAGGGACTCTACAAGGTCAAAGCCACTTTCATATTAGTAGTAAGATGTGCTTTTTCTTCTTTATGTTCTTTCTGGCACACTTATGCCGAGGCTAATGATGTGCCCACGTTATCTATCTATCCACCTGCAGGTTGAATTTTGCTCCCATGCTTCAACCAAAACATACACTGCAAGACATTGAATGCAGAAGCAGAATCCTAATCTTGTGGTCTTTAATTAAGCTAGACACTGAAGAAAGTTGCACAAAGTGTAAAACATTGGACAATGAATGTAATTTACTGGTAGAGCATTTGCTTAGAATTTATAGATTCCACCCCCAATA
>PVJX010018444.1:0-36534 GCA_004027295.1 Dolichotis patagonum
TGGCAGAAGAATTGTCTTACTACACCCAAAAGGAGGAGGATAACATTGGCTTACAATATTGATTTTCATTAACCTGCAAAGCTGTGATACTGAAACAAGATTTCCCTTGTTATGTTATTATTGAGGTTACTCTGGGCAGTGAAAATACTCTGCGTATACTTGAATCCAGCCTCATCTAGATCAACAGAAAAAACAAAACAGTGCAATGATAGTGATTTTGACATTGCTTCTACTTTCTAAATTACTTTTCATATTTTATATTTTAATTTTTTTGACCATATTTTTCATAAAGCAATTATGAGAAAAATCTAGTATTATAGTAATAGTGGTATATAATGTGGGCATCAACACAACCTTCAGTAGCCAAGAACAATTTGAAATCATTTGACATTGGCTATTCTGTTTTTATGAAAGAAAATTTATCTTCTTTTGGGCTTTGTTGAGTTTAAAATTCCATCTTAAGAAAATGAGTCATTTCCAGATAGTTATAGGTGCAGTCAGAAACAGTGAAGAAATTAATAAAATAAGTGAAGGGAATATGAAAGTAATTTCTGTGTTTTACTAATTAAGTTCATGATAATATATTATTAAGGTACAAAATTGGTCCAAAAGAATACTTAATCCAGAAGTTGCCTTTTTCTGCAAAATTCATTCAGCCTGCTATTTGGCACTTCTCACGATGATGATACCTGAGGTATGAAAATAGTGAGAAAGGAAAATCTTATAGACCTAAAATTCTCTCCTGAAAATTTCAGTTTTCTTATATAAAGCTCAGGGACAAAATAATTGGTTTGGATGTCATTGTATCTTTTCCTGATTTTTAAAAATACTGTAATTGAAAGCATAAACCTATAACAAAGTCCAAAGCACATTCCCTCTCTTCTTCCACCATAGACTCCTGAATTTGTCAAAACTAACTTTGAATAAGATAGAATAGAAAGCATGAAAAACACAAGTATTTCTGCTCTGGAAGTAAGTGGTGGTGTTTAGTCCCACTCACCAGGAAAATAAATGAGGTTATAACAATGAAGAAATCAAAGCTGTTCTCTTTATTTTAACCAAATGCTTTTTGAGAGTGAAGCTTTTTCACTTGTTTTTCATCTTAGTATAATTTGGTATGTCCTTAGGACTGATTATTTCAAAATGGCACAAAATAGATTTGTAATAAGAATGTCATTACAAAAAACTTCATTGCAATCTGGATAACTTTTAGCTTCTGGGACTCAATTTTAACTAGATTTATGACTCCATATTGATTTTTCTGTTGAGTGTTACTATATTTAAAGCATAATAATCTGCTGTTGTATTGGTCATCTCTCTTCATTAAGGATGGCAAATTACCTTCCAGACAGCTATACACATAGATGTTTCTAGTGTCTTACGTAAAATTGTAAGACTGCTAAATAAGATTTGAAATTTCTCTCTAGGAAATGCTTGCTGTCATTTTTCTTGTTTATTCACAGAGCTGTCAAACTAAATGCTTTCATCAAAAAAATTTTGGGTGATTCCATTTCATGACAACTGCCACTTTAAAAAAGATAAAAACACTAAAATGAAAAGGCATTTGTTGGAGAGGGCTTACTAATTTATATGATGCCTAGTTTTGATTAGAAAGTATGTTTACTATTTCATGTTTAATTAAATGGTCATGAGGCAATGGAAAGCAGGCCAGCACCCTTCAACTTATCTTTACTCAAGCCTCACTTTGGCACTAACTGAACAGCAATGTACAAATCTCCCAACATTTCTGTAGTTTTATTTCTTCATGAAGAAATGAGGTTAACAGTAATATTATCCACCTCATCAGACCGTTGTATTAAAATAAGTTCATATATTCAGAAACCATTAAATTGAGTAGCGATCACAAAATGTTGGCTTTTATTATTAGAGAGAAGTCTATAACCAAGCTACATGAAAATTCTCTTATTAAAGGCCAATTAAATTTACAATAATTAAGGTTACTATCTGCCTCACTACAGATTTATCAATAGTGGGATGTATTCTTACCTCTCTGTTAAAAAAATTATCATCACCAGTATTTATGTGTATTATTATGGCTTATTTCTTTGATTTTTCTCACCCCTATAGAATTTACTTAGCATTGACTATGAAATACTAAGATACATATATTTCGGGGGAAAAATGATTACATGTTCATCTCATTTCTTGTGATTCATTCTATATGCCCTAGAAAATAAAAGACAGGAAATTCAGGTAGCGCAAATAGATTGTGGTTTGATTTGCTGACTATAAAACTGTCATTGTGGATTCAAGGGATTACACTGTTGTTAAAAAAAAAGTCTTCCATCTTTTAAAGAACAATTGATCAACAGATAAAAGTGATAAATAGAAATTTTGAATTTCTGCCTGAAAGGATTCCAAGTTCTTTGGTGTTTTTCAAAAGGAAACAAAATGCCAAGAAAAATTAGGAATTGAGGAGAAAGAGATACCCTGATGCTACATTGATACAATCAACTCTTCCTGGATTAGCTGGATTTATTTAGGGCTCCTTATCATTATTTGCCATCCCATATCATTTATGTATTCCTTGTGTACTCTGTGATCTTGTACTCATCAATACGTCCATTTATTCTCAAGAATATAGGAAACTAAATTATCATAGGGAGAAGTCCAAAAATGGACCAATGAGTACAAAGCTTTCCACTTCTGCTTCTGTGCCTAAGAGAGATTATTTAGTTAAAATTTTTTTCATCCTCAATTTGAAGAAAATGGTACTTCTCTTAAATTGGGGATATAACGGAAATGATGAAAGGGCAGTGCACACATTTCTTAGAGCATGTACTCTGTAGTTTCATATCACTGTTTTATTCTATTATGCCAAAGGTTCGCAATCTTCCTGTGAAGTGCCAGGTTGTTACTATTTTAGATCCTCTGAATCACATGGATTTTGTCGTAACTACTCACCTCTGTTGTCATGGAGTGACAGCAGCCATATGCAATATGTGAGTGAATTCATTGTATTCCAGTAAATATCTACACACGCTGAACTTTAAACTTTATGGTATTTTCATGTGTCATGAGTTATTATTCATTTTTTAAACTAGCAAAAATTAAAACTATTCTTAGCTTGCAAGCAGTACAAAAACAACTAGCAAAGTGTTGTTTTCCCGCCCCTGCATTACTTTGAAAATTATAAGGGGACTATGTAATGACATTCAGAAGGGTCATTATAAGCACAATATATTTCTTGTGATAATGAGGAAATTAAATTGTGGATATTGAGAAATAATGAGAATAAGACTATTAGATCTAGGGAGTGAGACAGATGGGGTTTTGATTAAATGGTTAGGAAAAAGGAAGTTATTGAAAGCTTTGAGTCTGGGTCTTCTGTCTGGTATTTGAGAGAGAGGGGTTTGGCCCCAGGCAACAGAAGGGGAAGCAAAACAAGTCAGTGAAACAGCTGCTCCTATTGTTGGGGCCTGAGATGGTGAACAATAGGAACAGAATCACAGAGATAGACTAGAACAACGAAGTGAGGATTAGATAAAGTTCACAAACCATCTTGTAGCTTTCATTTCCCTCCAAAAGATAGTTCATGGGATGAACTCAATTATTACTGACTTTTCACTCACAACTGGTTGACAGTCTCACGTGAACAAGCAGTAAAGATGGAATGGGCTCAAGCTGAAGCCTCCTTTCAAATGAAAGTATCTTTCATGCTTTTCTTTAGCTCCTCTGGTATGATAGAAAGTTCTGAGGATACAAAGGTACCTGGAATACATTCATTGTGAAGGCTTTATGCTTAATGGTCAAGAGTGAGCCCTAGAGTTTAACCAAGCCGGTGCTCAGGTCTGCCACACTGACGCTGGAAGAAAGGGCATGTAAGCCTCTCTAGGGTCACTTTTTTGTCCTCTGATATAAAGCTAATGGTCATCAGAACCTGCAGTGATCAAGCCTTAAATGAGATGTTGCACAAGAGGATAATACAAGAATTGAGAGGGCCTTGCTCTTTGTGGACGGTCTCCCTAGAAGACATTCACACTCTCTCCAAAGCAGGTGAATGGAAAGTCACCAGGAAGATTGGCAAGAGATGGTGTGGAAGGTGCTCGAGATGAAGGAAGAGGCTCAACACCAGACTTATTATTTAAAGATATGGCATATTTATATATTACATGAATAAAATAAAAATTCTACATTTCATTGAATAAATTTTGGAGAACTGAAATCTTAAAAAGTTCACAAAACCTGAACTACTTTGATTTAAAAGATAAAGTAGTGCCTCATAAATTTTTATTTCCACTAGGGTTTCAAAAAGTCTATTATAATAAGTCTACAGGTAATAGACCGCTTGCTAGAGAAATCGTGTATGACAAGATGACATCTTTAAAATAGCATCCTGTTTATCTCTGATAGTTCAACAAAGATATTGGTAATTTTACTCATGTATTAATAAAATAGATTTCATTTCAGATTTTCCTCAGTATTCATCAACACATTCAAATTCACTAAATATTAACATCTCTATTTCAACACAAGATCTATAAAGTGTTCTTGATTATTGAGGGTAGATTCCAAATACCTTAATTATACACTGGAGCACTAGAATGTTAGTGGGAGCTGGAATTTCCAAGTTTGTAAAACAGTCCTTCTCTTATCACTCTCCAAATAAATGCATAATGTCAATAATTGCTAAGATACAAATATGTGCTCAGATACAAACAGATTTTTATAAGCTGAGCTCTGATTTAGTCATTTAAACTCCTGACCACTCACTTTCATCTTATACAAAATTGGGTACCTATACTGGTCTTAGCTTATATACCCATTGAGATGATTCAATGCGCTGTATATGTAATGTGGACAGCATATAATTTTTAGGCTGTAGTATATCTTTAAATGGTGAGTATTATTGTCACTGTCATTATTATCATTTAGCATGACAAATACCACTTTAATTTCTCTGTCCCTTCTTGGTTGAGATTTTTAATTAATATTAATTAATTAATTTTTTGTCTTTTTGAAACAGGGTCTCATTGTGTCCTTCAGGCTGGCCTTGAACTCACTCTGTAGCCTAGTCTGCCTCAAACTCAGTGATCCTTCTGCCTCAGCCTCCAGAGGACTGGGATTACAGGTATGTGTCACTATGCCTGGCTTGTTGAGATTTTTTAATGTCCAATGAAGTTCACGTTGATCCCTGGGGACCCAGCTAGAGAATTTTGTTTTATAAATTTATCAACACACCTATTTCTCTAAAATATTTTCTCAACTCTGATCATCTTTCCTGGTATTAATAAGGAAGAGTAAATGAGCAGATTAAATCTCCTTGTTTCTTGTTTGTTTCAAGCCGCCAAGTAGAAGTTTTCTATAAATATATTGAGGTTATACTTATGTTCCTATAAGTAAATTCCCATCATGAAAGGGAATGTTCAAGGGATAGTCAGAATAATGATAATTTTACTTTTCTAGTCTTCCAAATCAGAGCCTTGCTGTTCTAGAATTTTCTGGTTTGAAAGTAAGAACCACTACCATAGACAAAAACTTTGTGCCAACTCCTAAAATAGCTTCCCATGCCAACTCTATCATCTCCACTTTCTCTGCCATTCTACCCCACACACCTGCCAGAACAATCTTCCATAAATATTCTCTTCTTTGTGTCTGTGTTTTAAAATCTACAGTGCCTGTCTGTGCCCCCATCTGTTATTCTGTATTTTAATATTATAATGTCATCATCAGCTTCTCTATTTCTTCCTATTTTACTTTATATACAATTATTCTTTTATAAAACAAATCAGTTCTGGACATGCCAATCTACTTTTCATGTCCATAAAATTTCAGCTCAGCCTGTCCCAGGCCTTTATAACCTTTCTCAGGCTGCATCCGGAATCAAATTATTTCTTGTTATCTTCTACAAAGTAAGTCAGAACTCATGACCAGGAGATCTTTATGAACTCTTATCTCTTTTCTTCTTCTTTTTTTTCTTTCAAAGTTAAATTTTCTGATACTTTCTTTAAAAGCCTTCATTGGAATTTGTGTTAATTAAAATTTATATTAATTAGTCTCTCCTTGGAAGATCGAAGTAAAATTTCTGAAGTGATAAATTGATCATTTTAGTTTCCATTTCATAATATCAATGCTTGATACCATCTCAATCTTAGATTTTGGTGGATGTTTATTGAAAAAAGAGAGGGAGAAATTGGAGTAAAATGGTTTCTCTTTACTAACATTATGCCAGACTCACAACAGCATAACAGTCAAAATTGTGAGGCTTCTAAGTTCTTCTCTGATAATGTTATTTGTGGTGTAAGGTTCCATTTTCACAGTGTGCTGACAGGTAGCTGTATCAGGGTTCACTATAGAAACAGATTTAATAATATAAATTATTAATAGTGCAATAATATTTACAAAGTAGGGTTATGATCGTCCTCTACAGACTCAGGGGTAGAAGAGCACAAAGGTGCCCACTTTGCACTGGAGAGCGGAGGATTTAGTAATCGGTTGAAGGCCTGGAGCTCACTTCAGAGTTCAGTGAGCATTTTTACTGGGCTGGAAGCCTGAATGAACGTCCAAAGGCAGTGTTGAACACGGAGCGCCTCCAAAGAAGCAAAAATGGCAGACTTCTTCTTTGCCTTTTTATTCTGTCTGGGCTTCAAGCCTATTTGTCAGTGCCTCCCACATCCAAGATAGGTCTTCCCTCCTCAGTCAATGTCATCCAGACACTCCTGGATCTGTGCTAAGCCAATCTGCTCGGTGCGTTGTATTCCGGTGGACACCATAGTTAGCTGTTGCATAAGCTATGTGTCTCACAAAATCAATCTACTCCTTCCCACATTGATGATAGGACTGAATCACACCTCATTTCTTCATTCCATAAACAGATCCCAAGAAAGGACCCCATAATTAACCCTCATTCTTAACTGGGATCCCGTAACACTCAACTAGCACTAACTAATGTCCTTTCTAAAACTGCACAAGTTGGGCTCAGTCTACTGCTTGGAGTCCTGCCTCAATTCCTTGCTTTCTTCTTCCACATATATTGCAAAAAGAATTTGTAACACTGTTACTAGTTTCCCCCCCAAATAATTAATTTTTGAGAAGTCAGAGATAAAGTAATTCAGAGATGACACTATTAAAAATAAGACAAGCTTTATTGGCATGTTGGTTTGGGAGTGTTTTTCTAAACTTGGATGTTTCTTATAATCATGTAGTAAATTGTTCAGCTTCATTTAAAATGTACACCACATCAGCAAAATGTCTAGACGATATAGAACTTGAGTCATTTTTTCATTAATAAGAATCACTCACCAAAACTTGAAAAGACATTTGGCCCTGAACTCTTAATTCTTCTCTCAGAAGCCCACTGACCTTTTGAGTTGTTAAATCCCAAATTGGTGATTGTATACTTTCTCATGTACTATAAACAAGAAAGTATTCATTCATCCAGTGCTTTCTGAGCACCTAATATGTGTAGAAATGTACTGGCCACACTAGAAAAAAAATCACATTTGTCTCTAGACCCAAAGATTGTCAGCTACTGAAGATTCTTTTTAATGGTTTCATTCCAAGTTAAGGCTTACATAACCATGATCCTGACTCTGATAGCCCCTACACACGAGTCAGTTCATCTAACCATTATCCCTCTTTCCCAAGTGGGTCTCTAGCAAGTTCTGGTTTTCCACCTTTCCTTGCTGGCTCCCATTGCTTCAAGACTAATAACCAGTGAAGTCTTCTTTATTGATGTAATGATATCAGACTAGTTCATGCTCCTTAATTACAGAAACATAGGATTTCATGCTTGTAAGTCGTAGTCTCATTAGTCTTAGAAAGCAATGTCCAGAGAAGGCTGGAGACTTGAACAAGGTCAAGAAGCCTCCTAACTCCTGTGTTCCTCAAATTCCTTTGTCAAACACCAGATGATTATTCTCTTAGTATAATTTAGTTTAGAAATATTTGTTTTTAGAAGTCATGATAAAAATTGGGAAAGTTTTAAAAAATCTAGTTTAAAAGATACTAACTTCTGAATTTATGACATTATATCATGTCTTTCATCAAATTTTGTGATGACTCAAACACTTCATTGAGAAGTATTTTGGGAGGCTTGAGGAAAAAATCTGTATGGCTACTGATGAATAACAGTCCATGGGAACATTCATCCATCAGAGAGATACTGGGTGTTTTGTGTTGAGTAATATTCCTGGTGTATTGAGTAATGTTCCGGCCGCATGATAATGAGCTCTCTGCTTTGGAATTGGGCTTTGGATTAAGTATAAGGCCTTAGTTGCTAGTTCTGTACATCTAAGCAAGTTACTCAACCTCTCTAAATTTCAAATCCCCTCATCTGTAAGATGGAGATAAAAATCATGTTTACTTCCTAACTTTAGAGATTCATGTATCCAGACTACTTAGAATCATTCCTGGCATTTAATAAATGCTGTGTATACATCAACAGAAAGTTTGAAGGTATAACATGCAAGTCATTGTTGAAAGCTTTTTGCCACCTAACAATAGTTTTAAATTTGTGTAAGGAAAACATTCTCAGTTTGGTATATGAGCAAATATTTTGTCAGTGCAACAAGGCAGAAAGCTTCCTAAATAACAGCATTAAGCTTCTGGTTCATTGGGTAATTTTTTTGTTGTTGTGCAATTGGCTCTTAATAAACCTTTTTTACTATTTTGGTCATCTATAATAAAATAGTTCTCTCACCATTTCCCAGTAACTCAATTCTTCCCACAGAAAACTAGATGGCCCTCAAATTCAGATTCATGAAAATCCCAAAAAGAAATGATGGGAACCTCTTGGATTATTTTTACACTTGTACGAAAAAGCACTCCTGAAAGAAAATCCACTAAGAGGTACATGTTTAATCTCTAGGAAGTCAGTTTAACTTTCTTCAAAGCTATGCATAGCCATACATTGGCTGCTTTTCCTGTGGGAATTTACTGTGCTGTCCCACAGTAAACAGCAGGTCAGCTCCTCTACATCACTTTTGCTTTATGAATGCTGTGATGTTTACACTGAAAAGAATTAGTAAACTGTGAAATTGGAATTTAATTGTAATAAGATACTTTCTCAAAGATCACTTCACAGTAGAGGGTATGCAGGAAGGGAACCTCCACACTTGGCTGTACTTTAATTAATAACTAGGTACACTCTTAACAGATACTTGACTGTATAAACCACTTTGCCTATGTGCTTGTACTGGTGGCAATGTAGCTGAAATCACTTAAGAACCTGAGAAAAAGAAAGGGTCAAGTGTGTGTCATGATACACAAATCATTCAGAAGAAGGTCATAAAAGCAGGAAATGTTTTCAGTTGCATTTATGCCTACAGTGTATCATTATCAGAGTAGAATCTGAAATTTAGTCCTGAGATTTGAGCAAAACTAAGCATAAATTTTTTCTCTTATTATTAGGTCTAAACTAAATCTGAAGACTCATAGCAAACACAGGTATTTAATTTGAAACATCTTATATTGGATTTCCTAACAGCTTTAATTTACTGTCATCTCTGCTCAGAATTATATGAATCTGGATTTTTAATTTGGATTGTGGGAAGTGGAGAACACAAAGTATGGGATCTGCATTCTATTATGGCGTCGAGTGCCAGAGATGATTCCTTCCCTTGAAACATCTATGTTCCATGTTTCAGTCCTCGTCACATCCTGATGTCAACTGATCTCAGGTCTGCATGCTGTATCACTTGCCTTTTTTCAGTGAATCTGCTCTAATTTGTTTTTCAGTAATGAAAAGTCTACCAATATCTAAAGAAATGTTTCAAGATAAATACTGTTTATTCTGAGAGGGTTGCATTCTTCTTCGTGCTTCTCATGCTTATGTTTTTCTTGTTCTCAGTTTTTTATAGTGTAAAATGTGCTGGTGTCAAAATTTGCATGAGGTCCTTTGGTTTCTTTTTGTTCCTTGTCCTTACATAATCACCCCTGATACAACATTTTTATTTTTCACTAGAACAGGTTGTATTGACATCATGCAGAAAACTATGTAGAGATCATAAGTAAGCACTGTCTCTTCTTTCTTTTGTTTCATGCAGGTCCCTGGGAAAGCTCGGTTGCACCTCTGTAAATTCAGCTACCAAATGCTGATGACTCCTAAGTCCTACTCATGTTTATCAACTGAGTTCTGGTTGTTTTGCTGATGTCCTCATCTTCATGTCTTTTGTTCACCGCGTCTAAAACAAACCTTCTCCTTGTGGGTTTCTCTCTCCTTCCCTCCTTCCCTCTCTCTCTTGCTCTCACTCTGGCTCTCGCTCTTACTCTTTTCAACACAAGTTTCTAACCTTCCCTGTCACATTTAGAGATCAGGATTACTTCCTATGAATTGCCTAAGCCAAAGGACTGAGTTTCTTACTTGACTCTCTGTCAACTATGACATAAAGGAATTTACTGAAATATATACATTTTACATCTTTGAAACCATTGAAATTTATCTCACCTTTTCCACCTTCAAAACATTATCTGAGTTAACACTTTTCTTCCCACCTGGATTCAGTAGCAACTTCCTAAACTGTTTTCCTAATCTAACATTGTCATTGCTGATGCATTTCCTGTCAATCACCAGGTCCTTCAGTGATCCTTAAATGGTAACAGAAGTATAAGTTCCAAACACTAGCACCTGGAGGTCATGTAACTCTATCTGTCTCTCCTCTCTGATCATTCATTATTGCACCCCAGCTGCCTTCACTTGTACTGTGCTAAGTGACTGGCTCTTACCTAGGCAATTGTCTTTCCCTTTGTATAGCATCCTTCAATTGAAAATTTTTCTACCTTATTCTTTATGTAATTCTCACTGTCTTTCAAAATTCAGCTGAGACATTAACCTTTCCAGGAACTTTTCCTGACCCCTACCTGCACAAACAAATTCTGAGTGGAGGTGCTCTTTCCTTTGTACACTCACAGCATTCTCTCTGAATTGTAATTGACTATTCCTTTTTATTCCCAGCACTGTCACCAAATGATGTGCCCTTTAAAGAGAGGACTCTGCTTTATTTGTTATGGTAACTCTGAGTCCTGATATATATCTGATACCTAGGAAGTACTCAGAAATTATATTGTTTGAATCAACAAATCAACAAGGAAACTGACATCAAAGTATACAATCTGTGAAATTAAGGTTCACAAGTTAGTTATTCCACAAATATTTGTTGAAATTTTGAAGTGTTCTAAATATCTCTTAAAGTTTTCTTCTTACTAGCATTTATCATGTGTCTTTGAGCTGCTCTTTATATAACTTCATCCTTTTAAGAGAAGCTGAGTCTTGCTATGGAGATGTATTTGAGGTTCATGGTCATAGAGTCCCTGTCTCAAACCAGGCATATCACATTTGAATTGAGAAAATATCTCTGGCATTCTTAATTGAAAGTGGGTGCTTCTTCAATCTTTTTAGTTGAAATCTTTCTCTTGAAAGATTGGGAATAAATTGAAGGGCATAATGAAAACATTTAGAGGACAATAAACCAGAAGTAAAGACTCTGATATGATACAATCCAGCACAGACTTCTGACAAGGAAGTCTAACACCAACTACTAAAGAGTGAGGGAGAAATAGTGCATCAAAATGAAGTAATGCATCTAAAACCATTTGTGGTCTTTCCTTGACAGTGAACTCAAACATCATTTGAATTATGTTACTAGAGTGGCATGCACTCTTGGTTACTTGATTATAAACATGGTTTATGGTATGAGGGGAAAAGAAAGTCTTTATTGTTCTAGACAAGGAAAGAGTAGTCCTCACACCAGTGCTGGGCTTCTGGAATAGGTGTTGTGAAAAAGAACTTTAAAATAGAGTACAGATTAACAAAAGCAATTCAGAGAAGTGGGACCATGTCACATGAATATTAAGCTTATATTAGGAATGATTGAAGAAACATGAGGCTTAAGTGAAAGAAAAGGAAGACTTGGGGTGCATGGTGATTGAAGAATATGTAGAAGTTAGAGAATGAGGGAAAGTTCTCATTGCAAGAACCAAAATGTGCGTGTGTGTGTGTGTGTGTGTGTCTGTGTATGTGTGTGTGTCTGTGTGTGTGTGTGTGTGTGTGTGTGTGTGTGTGTGTGAAAAATGAAAGCTTTTGATCTAGGCAGTTTCACCGATTTCAAGCCATAGAACGTATGTAGGACATTTTCTTCTAAAAAGAGTCCATTGTCCTTAGGCACATTTATGTCTTTATTACTATCATGAGGGCTCTAGCTGTATATCTGTATATAAAACAAGCCTTAATCAGTTTCAACTTTCAGTTATACAATGAAGGCAACCACTGAGGGTAAATCTTTAAGAAGGGTTGCTCTATCCAACATGATTTTGCAGACAACAAGAAGTTAGAAGTAAAGGGATGGCTCCTAATACACTGTTACTCTAAGAATGATCCACAGGTGAAATGCACTGTCTTGGAAGGTAACGAGGTTATTCCTCTATCCCTAGGAAGAATCCTGAAGACTTGGGGCTGGAACACCTTAGGATCAGTTTAAACATCAGAAGTTGGTTGGACTTAGACTTCAAAGAGCCTCCTAGTTCACAAAAACATGTCAAAGCCCAGCACAAATAGTACTCCATTCCTGTAAAATCACATCAGCTCATGTGTAGAAATATGTATGAGAGGAAATACCTTTTCCCATTTCCAGAAAAACTTATCAGCTTGTTAAATATCTCCATTTTGTGGGGGTTAAGATGACTGATGTGTTAGCATAGAAGGTAGAATAAATGGGGCAGTTAAGATCTTCAGTAGAACAAATGGGTATGAGGTAAGACAAGTCTAGGATTGAAATATGGCCCCACCTAAAAACATAGCTGTTACTGTAATGTGTCTAAACCTCAGGCAGGTTATTTGGTAGTCATACACAGTGAAATACTACACTGCCATAAAGGATGACAAATTTCAGTCCTTTGTAGGAAAATGAATACAATTTGAGACAGTAATGTCAAAGGAAATGAATCAGAGACACAGGCAAAATAGTGGATTTCTTTTATTTAAAAAATCAAGGTATAAATAATTTAAGGAACAAAATAATACATAGATAACAGGAAATAGATACGATTTTTGCAAATGTGCAGGAAAACAATAGATAGTGGGAGAAAGGAGGTAAAAAGAGTTAAGATGAGTTACATATTATTTCCAGCTTCTCACAATGCATGGAGTCATGTACTGTAAACATGTACTGAAAAAAAATTTTTTTAAATAGATAAAGCAATAGCTACCACATGGGGTCAGTGAGAGGATTAAATAAAATGATGCATATAAATCACCCAGCAATATATAATAGGGGCCATTTAGATGGTACTCTGTGAGCACTGCTCCTACCATGACTGTAATAATAAGAACCTTTAGTACCATCACTATTACTAAAATTGTTGTCTTCCTTCTCCTTTCACTTTTTTGGTCTCTTTGTGGACTCCAGCCCAATGGTCTCAGAGTAGGGAGACTGTTCTTACATCAGATTACTCAGATACTCAGCAATTCTCATAACTGAATAAGAAAACATATTTCCCTGTGAAGTTTTTGAAGTTAACAGTGGCATATGTGAGTCTCTTAATAAAAAAAATCTGTATATGCTGGTGAGGAAAAGTAAGATAAAAAGCTGGTTGCTGATAGAGGTAAAAGGAGTGGGGAACAGGGATTTCTTCGTTATTTTTTAATCATAAAAGCATACGGTTAGATATTAGACATGACATCATTGATGGGAAATAGGGCAACCTCCCTCCCCCAATTTTTTTTCAGACAGAACCCCTGTGACAATGCATTCACAGCAGCTTCTGTCAACATACCCCGAGACACGAGAGCGAGAACTCCCAGCTGTCATTAAAAATGTAATATGTAGGGAATTGGAATAAGGTGCAGGGAAGCTCACACGGCTGCCTAATTTATGTGCTTTCGGGCAGCTAAGCTGAGAAGGGAGAGTGCAGCCTTGCTATTGAAGCTTATATTTCATTCAAGTCATAAGCATGACTTCTGGTGATCTGCTTTCACCAAGAGTCAGCTAATTACTGATTTCAAACAGAACTCATATGTTATCTGATTAGCAAGCACAATCATTTTCTTGATCACAAGTGGCAATATTCATATATTTCTTTAAAAGTACAAGCTTCAAAGTCTCCAATCCAATAGCCAGCTTTTCTTATTTCATGTTATTTTATATAATGACAGTCAATAACCCAGACGCATCTCTTATTCCTTGCCTTATCTCATCTTCTTACTTCCGCCTTCCTTACTGACCCTGATGCTGCCTCAGAAGGATATGCGGTGCCATGTGGCTTCCCAAGAGCTTGTCAAAGGGAACAGTTTTGTCATTTGAAGAATGTGTTCACAGTGCCGTGACAGATTTGTCAGCATCCTTCCAGTACAGTGCCCGAAATGTGATATATTCAGAACACTCTTTACTCCTGTATGTTCGCCCAAATGCCTTATTCTTGAATTTTCAGTTGCCTCAGAAGGGTTACCAAATCTGAAAACTTTGGAAGTAACCTTGTGCGAACAGTGTATCTCTTAATTCCTGATTTCTTTTTTGGGAAAGTACATTTCCCATGGAGATCTCTTTGCAAGTGAATTGTTTTAAGACATCTTAAAATCACTCAGACTTGAAAGGTCAAACTTTATGAATGATGACTCATCTGTCTTTCAATTCTGTATTGCTCACAATTGCAAATGTATTACTTTTTGAAAGATATTTATTTGCATTATACCTATGAATAGGCATTAGTTTCCACTTACCTAATAAAGGGGTGTTTATTTACAAATATCAATGCTTAAAATCGGTTCTCAACTTGGAAATAGAAGTCTGCTTCTCTGTAAGTTTTCTTTCACTCTGCTCTTCCCATACCTGCTACCTACCATGCTGCCAGATGTGTGGAGACCCAAGCTAGGGTGAACTGATTTAATGTAGCCCCCTGACTCCTAGGGCTGTGTTGTGGCTCATATACTGTCCTTCGATTCTGCTATACCATCTACAGTGAAAAAGACCTCAGTATCTTGAGATAGCCAGTTCCTTGGGGGTAGGTCTAAATATTGAAATATTTTATTTCATGTTGAACAAAATGCTAACTCTATAACGTCAGTAGAGTTGTATATACAGTGCCTCTGTTTCCTTTTTCATGTTAACATCTTCTCCATAACAATATACCAAGTGGTAGGCAAATATCTATTAAAAATGACCACATTCTAGCCATATCACTAACCTAACTACCCTCTAAATAGGTATTTTTATTATCATTATATATGGGGATTCAGAGATTGATGGTATAATAGCAATGTACCCAGCAGCATCTTGTAATTATGGAATCAGTATGTGACTCTGAGCTTGTGTAAATATTCTTCTACTAATACAGTGTTAATTTGAGTTCTGTGGCTATTTTAGGGATCTATACATAGACCTCAGAGATCCATAGACTGTGAATTGAACCCCAATTTAGGTTTATAATAGACATTTTCTGGCAAAAGCAGTCACGGATTTTCCTCATTATATTTGCCATGAAGTATATAATCTCAGTGTTAAGTATTTATATTTTGTATTACCCTTTGATCTTGCCAACCTTATTGCATGAAAACACTGAATATCTCTTCCTGTGTTAGTTGCCCTTCTACCAATCTATAAGTTTTCTTACTCTTTTAGGAACAAGTATAGAACATATCTATTTCTACTACATTTTAGTCAAGTTTTATTTTTTATGTCTTTTCAAACTCTTAGGATCCCGATTCTGCTACCTAGTGTTTTCGTTGCTAAACTGTTCATGCATCTGTCAGCTCATGTCATAAAACTAAAAATTAAAATTAAAAAAGAGCTGGGAAAAACTTTAAAAAAACAAAACAACAACAAAAAAAAGAGCCAGGAGTGGAGAGCAGTTTTCAACAATTTGGGGCTATGGAATATAGTTAACTCCAAACTTATATGGAAATAATACCTCTTTCTCAGGTTTCTGACAAAACCATTCCTTGGAAGTAATTTCTTAAAGATTTGAGCTTCTCTAAATTTTCTTTGCCAAGGGTGAAGTGGGTGTACTAGTATCTACCTCACATCCCAGACTGGATGGATACAGGTAGACATCTCAACACAGCTGAACAACTTCTTCAATTTGATGTTATTCGAATGCTTGTAGGACCAAGATAATTGATTTGTTTGTTGATAGGATATATATATTTTTTGGTTGACTCTTTTCAAGTTTTTGTTTTTCATGCTTGGTTTTTTTCAATCACCCAAGATTAGTGTTGTAGTCTGGTTTTGCAATGGAATAGAATTAATACAGGACATGTAATTTATAGGATTATTTTATAACATTCACCCAAAAAGTTAAATACAGCAGAGCACAAGAGATCTGTCTGTGTGCTAGAGACACTCAAAGA
The DNA here is from genome assembly GCA_004027295.1 of Dolichotis patagonum. NCBI lineage: Eukaryota > Metazoa > Chordata > Mammalia > Rodentia > Caviidae > Dolichotis > Dolichotis patagonum. The sequence continues at coordinate 16,301 of PVJX010018444.1, forward strand.
ATCCAGCTAAGGTTCTGGATCCCACAGCAATGTCCTGCAAAGTCTAGCCAAAGGCCCAACAGCAATGTCCTGTGCAAGTCTAACCAGAGGCCTGGCATGTAGGCCAATGTCTCATGCAAGTCTGTGTCAAGGCCAGTGTTAGAAGCTGGAAAGTCTGTACCGGGAGATGGGGGTGATCATGGAGTTGGGTGAGGAATCTGTGCCAGAACCATGCTGACTCAGTTTAGCTGGGCATTCCCACTTAAATGGACCATTAGTTAATTCACCACTACTAGATAGTGTTAGTCAACCTTGATGAGGATGAAAAGAGATTGCTTGCTTAGGATTAATGTGTAACAGTTGTCAAAATATAACTGCAAATTTGAATGTTCTGAGTTTCATGTCAGTAAATCACTTCTACATTTCACCATTCTTATTCTCAGTCCCCTTTTAGATTTAATTAAAACTAGCATATATTTTGGGAGTATAGTCCAAGAGTTAAAAATTAGACAATGAACTAAATCACTCATTTTTAGATTAAAAATAAAAAAGCATCTGGCCATGCTTTAGTATTAGCATGTCATCTGACTGTCAGCTGGCCTGTTTTAATGCTGTGGAGCAGTATGTAATTGCAACACACAATTTGCAATTATTCTCTGCAAAATAACTCAACTGAGCAAGTTCATCTCCAGGAGACGTGTTTTCCCAATTTCCACTTGTGCATCTTTCCTACTTTTGCCAATTATGTTGACAGTCTCCTGTGAAAAGCTGAGTTAACCAACACTATATTTACACTTTATTCTAGGGATGCAGTAATGTGCTTTATGAACTGATATCTCAGGCAGCTGTCCAGCTGACTCCCCCTTAATTTGGCTCTACTGATAAGAATGCAGCAAAGATTAAATAAATATAGCTGTCAGACCTTTCAGGAGAATAGTAAATGTAGACAGCAACCAGAGAAGAAAACTGATTTGACTAATTTGACTAAATCCTTAGTTGCTTTTGCGGGCAAAAAATGTGATGTATCACATTTCCAACTTTAAACTGTTTTCCTAATTTAACAGGGTTCAATTGGGCAATTATTTATCATCTGAAGAGCAGAAACTTAGGACTGAGTAATTTGTGAACACGCCATTTATCAATTTAGTCATATAAATTATTTGAGACTTTCTGGGTATATAGAGATTTCTGTCCTCCATGACATCCACAGACTTTAATGGAAAAGAATGGCTGTCCGCTATTCGTGCCACACTTGAGAATCGGAATATAACCCTGGGGGATTTTAACTGGAGACAAGATAGAAATAGGAGAAAGAAAATGGGGAAGATTAGTTGAAGAACAAGGTCTTAAAGGCCAGGAGACCAGCTCCTAGCCATGACAGTAGTCCAGATGAGAAGTCAAGGTGCTAGGATGGGGGCAATGAATCCATGAAGAAAACTCCATATACTCATTGCAGAAAGAATCACAGATTAGGACACAGATAGTGAGGACCATAGGAGACACTTTTAAGTTATGCTTCAGTGTGAGAGAAAAGACATCAATTCCAGACTGAAGAATAGGGCATAAAAGGGTGCTGCCCTCTAGTTTTGCGTTGGCTTATGGGTACATTCTTAACCTAACTCTAGATGGAGACAGTAGAAATATGCCACTGTCACACAGCAGGCTGCAAACAAGATGCCTAGCTTGCAAAATAATAATTTTGCTCCCATGCACCTGAGCCCACAGGAAGAAAATTCATTTTACTTCTGTCATGGTTTAATAATATTTAAATGGCTGAAATCATGTTTTATAAATGAGTATATTATAAGTTTCATGTTCAGGAATCAGCAATAAACCACAATGGACTTTATAATTTATTAGTTTCATAAACATTACCTTGTTGTGAACAACAGAGGTAAAGCAACTTTACAAAAGTTTCCATTATCCTCCATTGAATGAAGCATTGTATTTATTTAGATAGAGTTTTAGGCCTGTCCATTTCACTTCATACTGAGGCTTGTATGCATAAATCAGTATGATTTTTTAAATCAATTAAGATTCTGCTTTTATGTAAAGATAAAATTTACAAATTAAACATAAGAATTTTCTCTTTAAAAGAAATGGCATGACCAGATAGAGGTTGGGTGGCTTCATATGGAAGCCAATTTTGTTATCAGTGTTTATTCTTCATGAGTGTCTGTAGTGAGTCTTGATCTGTTCTCCTCCTGTGTATATGGAACTGTCATGTTCTAGTGCGTTTTAATTATTTTAAGAAGGCTGAAGGAGAGGCATTGCCATCCTACCAATCTTCTTTCTCCTTTTTCAAAAATATGAAGACCAGATTGTGTTCCAGTAAGCACTGAATCAACTCTAGCATGGAGTAGTTCTATGCATACTTAAATGTTACATAAGAAAAAAAAGATAGTTTTGTTTACTGAGAGGATTTAATCTAGGAGATTTATTAATAAATATGTGGAAAAGGAAAATGTCAAAATGTCCCATAGTTTAGTGTCAAGAACACACTGAAACTTATAGTAGACAATGACATTCCTTGAAGAATGGCTCGTTGACCTTTGTTTTATTTTGTTTGTTTTGTTTTGTTTTGTTTTGTTTTGTTTTGTTTTAAAGAAGGTAACTCTGGAAACAAATATAGCAGGAATTCGTGATGGACCTTTCTCATGAGTTTTACCAAGTCACTAAACTTCGAATTTGTGTCAGGCATACCCAGGTGTGCAGGACCCAGGCCTTTGCCAGTTACGCTCCCCCCAACACACACACACAGTGTTTGCTGTATCAGTCATTATTCATGCAATCGCTCAGCAAAGATTATCATAAATCCTAAGTGCTAGTTACTGTCTCAGGGGTTAAGGTAGATCCTTAAGTTAAAACTTTAGTCCAGAAGTGCTTAAAGAAATAAACATAAAAATGATTGCAATTGTAATTAATGTTATAATGATAAGTCTTACCAGCTAATCTACAATAATATGGTCTCTTTTTTGTTGTTGTTGCATCATTTTTCTTTTACTGTTCTTTTCTATTTGCTTGCTTTTTGATTTTTCTGTTTTTATTTTCTCTTAAAAAAAAACACAGCAGCAATAGGGTCTGAAGTGGTCTAGGAGAGGAAGGGCAGGTTTCCTAAGGAAGTATTTAACTGTTGCTTGAAGGCCAAAAGAGAACTGGATAAGTAAGTGTTGAGAGACTGAAACGGAGCAGTGTAAGTGTGTAAGCCGTATGTGTGTGGCTCTGAGATGAACACTTTGCTGCTTGGAGGAATACAATGAGCCAAGCAGAGAGCAGTAGGTGGCAGGGAATGTCAGGATCTAGCCTGCTTCAAATCTTCTTTAGCTTTGAGAAGCCTCTTAAGAATGCTAGGCCTCTTCCATCCAAGAAATGGGTAACCATCAAAGGGTTTAAGCAAGGACGCGACATGATCTGATTTATGGCTGTTACAAGTAAAAGGAGTAACATTTGGATCCACACAGCTCATCCTTCCTTTTGAAAATTGCTTTGCAGATTCTAGAGCTACACAGTAGCCTGCAAGATATTTCTCTTTAGAGCAACTCACTGTGTGCTTCACTTACAGTCTACTGTGATTTCTGCACTGTAAAAGGAGGAAGCAGACTGTTAGTTATTTACATTCTTGTTTACTTTAATCTCTCAATCTCTCAGACTCTCTATCTCTCTCCCCCTCCCTCGATCCCTCCTTCACACACACACACACACACACACACACAAATGCACATAAAGATTATTTTACTGTTTGCTTCAATGCTGGTGGAGCTAAGGAAAAAGGGTTTGGAAGTCTCTATTTCAGTGTGCGGTGCAGTTTTTCCATGATATCTGTGGCCATTTTCCCACAGCTGTGAGTAGCAAGCTCTTGGAAAGGAGATTGGCAGAAGGCAATAAATGAAAGGGTCTGAGTTTTTCTAAGGGACAATTTGGTGGCCTTTGCTCTTTCCCATGCAGAGATATCCCCACCCCCACATAACCTTTCTTGGTGCATTTTTGCTTAAACCAGCTGTTCTTCACATTTTCTGCTCTCATTTACCATCAAAGTAACTGAGATTAAGGCTCAATCACAACTCCCAATCAACTGTACCTCCTTGAGGCCATATGCTTGGGTCAGATCTGGAAGATGAGACACGTGCTGTGCAGGCCACTTGCACTGAAGGGCCCCACTGGGGATTGCTGGAGTGCAAATTGCTGAACTCATACGGACTCATCAGCCCATCTGGTTGCAATTTTGGTGCCTGGACCCTGGATGTATTTATTCCTACATATTTGAATTAACTCAAAATAACCAGTTTTTTAAGGGAGCCAGAAACATGTTGATGCATATCCTTGGTTTGATTATTTTGCCTGTTTAATTCAACCACCTTTTAAAAGGATATGACTATATTCCTAGTTCTAGCATCTAAATGTCTTTAAACCTCACAGCAAGAGATAGAAATTTTACTTCTTATTTATGAGGGCTAATTTTGCTCTTTATTGTTTAGGGTAACAGTCTCAATGTACCATAACTTTCTAGTTCAGCAGTGTTTGGTTAAAATAAACAAAATACTTTATTTATCAAATGTTATTTTATTATTAATATGGCATAGATCATGTTAAAATAGTTTTGAAAAGAGAATCTTATTGCTAGTGCATTATTTCAGGGTCCATCTTCTAAAAATCTATTCCTGTCAAGCACTTATTGATGGGAGTGCAAATGGATTTATGAGTTGAAGCCAGGTACACTTCATATTTCTGCACTCCAATGCATATTGAGGTGCTTTGTATATATGGAAATCAAACCTTTCTTTCTCCTCACTTTGTGGAAGCCTCTTTCAATAACTGAGAATAAAGACTGACTCACCTGCCTTCCATCCTGTCTCCTGGCCCTCACCGGCATATTTGGGGGCTACCCCAGGGATGATAGTGAAGATGGAAGGTGGGGAAATGGGTTTTAAGCAACTTAGGAAGGCACTAGGCACTTTCTTCAACATTTTATGTGTGTTAAATTAATCCTCATAAACACTTACGTGCTAGGTGCCTTTATTATCACCACTTTCCAGGTAGGAATGATAAAGGGTTCCAGTATAAGGGTCCCAGGACCCTTACTTATGCCTCCAGCCCTCTTTGCTTGAAACTGGCCAGGAGCACTTCTTCCTGTGGAACATCAGTCATGGGGACAGATGCAAACTGAGTTCCCACTGACCTTGGCAGGAGACAGTGTCCTCACCTGCCTCCCTCCCTAGGCCCCACACAAGCTGGCCTTGCTCCTCTCTACCCTATGCATCAAAGGATTCATTTTTGCCCATGTTAGAATTTGAGTTCAGTATATTAAGATCATTATTTTTGTCTTCATTTTAAAATTTATTTCAAGCTTATTTGTACCTTACAAAATTACAAAATTTAAATATTTGTAATGACGATGCTGTAGTGCTTTCAAAGTAATCCGCTCATTTCTTTCATCTGTCATTAAATGATCTCCCTTGGTTACACTGTAAGTTCATTCATTCCAGGAGTGAAGATGACCGGCTGTCCTGAATGGCCAGACCTAGACTAGTTCCCGCCACTGGGATGCTGACTGCTAAAACTGCAGTCCTGGGCCACCTGGGAAGAGTTATGCACCCTTAACAGGAGCCAGGTTCTGGTTAGGGATTTACTCTTTATGTGGCCAGCACTGTCAAACTGCTTGATGCATAGTAAGTACTAAATAAATAATCACTGAATAATGAATTGGTGCGAGGCTCAGTCCTAAAACTTGAGTGTTGAAAGACTAAGATCAGCAGCAGCACTTTACACAGACAGGGTAGCTTTTATAAAAGTCTGGATATAGAAACCTGAGTACAGTCATATACCACGTAACAAAGTTTGACCAATGATGGTCTGCATATATGATGGGAGATCCATGAGACTGTAATGGAGCTGAAAACTTCCTGTCACCTCTGGATATCATATCTCTGGATATCATATCTGTCCTATGACATGATATCCTAGCTCTCCTAATATTCTAGCACAACACATTACTCACATGTTTGTGATGATGCTGGAATAAACAAACTTGCTGCACTTCCAGTCAGATAAAAGTATAACACATACCACTGTGTGTAACACATAATATGTGGCAATAATAATCACATGTTGCTGGTTTCTGTATTTTTGTACTTTTTATCATTAGCTCAAAGTGGATTTCTATTTATACAAACAAGTTTATGATAACCAGTGACTACATCACCCTGGCAGCAGTGTCATATGTCTCATGTGTGCTGTGTCCCTTGATTGATGTATGTGTCATATATCTCATGTGTGCTAGATCAGGAGGCCATATGGAATGATTGACCTAGACCATGTAGGTACCTGATGGAAAATATTTAGAGACCAAGAACCCAAACTGCAGCCCAAAATGCACTTATGTATCACAAAGAGCTGATACTGCAATTAAGCCTGAATATTGAGGTTTTAGTTTAGAAAAACAACTATTATCCAATGCTCAGTTTCCAGGGAGACTTGGTTTGCATACCATGAGCTGACAGAGATGACTTCTGCTGTGGTATGTATGCCGTGGGTTCACCACTGCTGATCTAGGTTTATGTGAATGTACTCTGCAATGTTCACACAATTATGAAATCACCTGATAATGTATTTCTCAGAGTACGTTCCTGCCGGTAAATGCCACATGATAGTATATGGTTATGTAGTTACAGAAAGCCCTTGCAGTTGAGAAATAAATAGCGGAAAAGGGAAGATTATACTGTGCATAAAAAAGGTTGCATGTTCCAGCTCCTAGAGGGCTGTTTAATGCTATAGAGTTGAGTTGGCCCTTATTATAAAAAGTAAAAACTAAGGAATTTTCATCAGTGTTATAGTATGATCATACTTTGGCAAAGATAGCTTCATAGGCAGGGATGGATGGTTCGTTAGATGAGAGGATTGGGAGTTGACTGGATGGAGGACAATGGAATACTTACGAAGCTATTGTGATCATGCTGGCAGATGCTATGAGCATTAACTAGGTCCAGATATTGATGGGAAGAGAGCCAAGGAGAGGAAAGTGTTGGTTTGAAAATCACATGGGCAGCAAAGTTAACCAATGATCCTTACCTACTGACCTAACTAATCAGAATTGGATGAGGAGCCTGAGGTGACTCTCAGATTTCTTTTGAAGAAAGTTAGGTATGTGACACTCCATTCTCAGAGAAAAGGAACAGAGACGAGGAGAAGGCTGGAAGAGAATGTGAGCATCCATCCATTTGGAACTGGTTAACTCGGCATTCACTACATAACGTTCAGATGAAGGAGTTCAGTGAGCTGACTGAATCATCAGAGTGGAAGAATCCATGTTGAGTGTATGAAGCATGTTCCTCAAAATGGTGATATTGATTGATGTCTTTTTCCTCATTATAAATGTATTTATTTTTATTGATAAATGTTTATAATATTCTGTATCTTGAAAAAACAAAATAAGGATGACAAAGTATTCAACTCAAATATCCAGAGCTGAACCCTACTAACTTTTTGCTGAACAGTATTATGGTTTATTCCACCCATCTGTCTCTGCATTTATCCATCTTTCCATCTCACTAAGACCATGAGAAATTGCCTTAACCTCTCTCTGTGTCTCAGTTTCCTCATTTATTAGACAGTAGTTAGTATCTACCTAATAGCATGGAAGTTTAACAAATGGAAAGAACTCAAAACAGTTCTAGTTCCTAGAGCGTTACCAAGAGCTCTTATATCCGTCCCTTTAAAAAAAGTGGATTGTTATGTAGTGTTTTTTTGCAATTTCACTGTATATTATTGTTCTTTAATGCTACTTTTAGTTAAGAAAAATTATTTCTCTACACTATTCCTGAATGCTTAGTATAAAAATAGTTTTGTTACTAAAACTTGAAAAAAAGTGAAAACATAGATAAATACCACTGCAAAACATTAAACCAATTAAAGCTGCTTTGACTTGGTCATCAACCTACAGTGACAGCTGAAATAGAAAATTCATTACATTACATTTATGTGGTGATTTATGAAAGAAATCATCTAAAAGGGGTGCCGCTTTTGTGCCCTTCCACCGTCCTTTGTTCGTCTGTGTGTGCATTAATAATTCCTCTAACCTTTGCTGTCTCATCGATCTGCCGTCAGGTGAGGTTTTTGCTGCTCGTCCTGGAGGAATCTGTGTGGTGCCGGCCCTTCATTCATCTTCAGTGTCCACTGAAGACCTGTACTTTGTTTCTGTAACTAAATAGGGGAGTTTACACTTTTAACCTCAAACCACTTCTCTTTATTTCTCAAGAAGACAAAAAAAAAAAAAAAAGCAAAGGACTGTAATCCTGCATCAGAGGGACTTGAAGAATCAATTTTCCTTAGGTCTGAGAGTGCGGACAAAGAGAATTTTGTCAGTTGTATTGGAATTTTAACAATCTCTTCCGTGACCCCCCAGAAGTGGCTCTATTGAGAAGGAAAAGGTTATGTTTTGATAACCTTTAGCAAGTCAAGTGATTGAAGGGCAGACATTCTAAGATAAAATATAACCCCCAAAATTCAGAATGTGGGTGAAGCAATTTTTAAATTATGTGGCGAGGAAATAAGAGAAATGAGCAGATCTTTTTTTAGCCTTTGAGGTATCTTTGCAGGCATGCAGTTTCTGCTATAAACTGAGGAACACCTCCTTTCATGCATTCTTATTGATACTTTGCATTTATATAGCATGTTTCTCGCCCTGAGCACTTTATTAGCATTAAGTGTAAATAGTGTGCCTACAAGCGAAGTAACTGCATATTGTGATACCACAGATGGACAAGCACCAGTTCAGAGAACTGTGTTACTTTGGGGTTTTTAGTCATTATGAGAAATGGAAATGGGAGCTCTGAGTAGTTTTCCATGTTTAAAAAAAAAAAAACTATATGGGTCTGAAAGTTGAGATTGTGTCTGCTCAGCATTTGGTTTTCCGGAAACAGTGGAATGAGTGTTTTAGAGACTTTTTCACTTCAGAGTGTGATGTTTTAGGTGAGTTTGAACCCCAGGATCTAAGAGTGAACATATGACCCAAGTGTGGCTTCTTGATAGGACCTATTTTCCTGGCTATTCTAATGAAAGGAATGCCAGAACAATGTTCATAATCATGGTTTAAAATAAGTATTTAAACATTTCTTGCCACTAAGTTTCCGGAGAAAATATAATGTAAATGAAACCACCACAGAAGAAGTAGGGTGGAGGGAAGGAGGAAGGCAGGGAAGGAGAAAGACAGACAGACAGACAGTCAGTCAACATAGAGAAATAGAGGCTATCTTTTGAATCCTAGACCATACTGTACCTCAAGATAAACTCATAGAATTTATAGTTAAACAAGTTACTAAATTATCTATTTCACCTAATAAAGTTGAGATTCTTTTATTAGTATACTGAAAAAATCCTTATATAACGTTATTAAAATCTTTACAACTTGATCTTTAATTTAGAATATAAATAATCTTCAATCCAAGTTTTTGTATCCTGGTGTGCATTTCAAGGAAATATTGGAAGTTATTCAGAAGGAGACGGCCTGCTGAATAAATAATACAGTGCAGTGAAGTTGAACAGTGAGGTAGAAATTTTTATTGATTTCTGAAAGATAGATCTCAAGTATTTTTATATGTATACATTTATGTTAAATTTGTATTTTTTAGGGTTCATTTTGAAAGCTTTTGATTGTAAGCATGTTGTTCTCAGTGATGGAGCAAATCAATTATTCTGAAGCGACCAGAATTAGAGCTTCCATTGTTCTTCTTGTTTCATGATGTTTTTTTTTTTCCATGAAGTTTCTATAGGTGGCCTGTTATTCTATAAAGCAATGATAGAAGTTCCTGAATTGCTTAGCTATGGGCACATTCTATTTAGCAAAACAAATTCAAATGTTTGTGTTTTAAAGATCAGAGCAGGATGGAGAGAAAGAATGAGCCCCAATTGCTTCCATGAGATAACTTCCTCTCTAACCAGGAACTTTTCTGAGTGGTATTTATGTTAATCGTTAATCCTAATCAAGTGTAAGGCTTAAGTTAGTGACTGACCCCAAAAGCCTGAAAGTTTGGCAGTGCAATTTTCCATCTCAATCATTAATAAACTTTGGTCTGTAGTCACCTACTTATTACATCATTTTCCCTCTTCTGTGTATATAAAAATCCTTACATACAGGTGTCTCAACATCCCCTTGGGCAGATCTGTGTGCCAAATCTGTCTAACCTGAGTCAAAGAAGGTGCACAGGCTGAGGAAGTGGAGGGCTAGGACATCTTCACAGTGTCTGGGCTACCTGAGCAGTGTCTGGGCCAAAGGCTGACTTTCAAGTCAGTATGTGACTTTTAATAGTAAAGGAAATCAGAACATGATGAAAGAGTCTGAGTTTCATAGTAGTAACTTGAAATGCAACAGAATGGATTTAGTAAAAGATTTCCCTAGTGTAGCAAGGCTGAGGATGTGGGGTGGTGGCATTCCTGGGAGAAGTGGAGGGTAACATAGCTACCCTGAGTGGGAATCGATAATTTGTACACTATTGGCATTTTAAATATGCTATCTCATTCCATCCCTTGCAGAAAAGGCTGACCTATATAAGTATTTCATTATCCTCAAAGAGCTGTTGTTTGTGAGGATTTGGTTCACTTCCATTTCATAACCCTGATCTTCCTTCTTGGTTCCCAACCCTACCCCACCCCCGATGATTGAACCCAGGGCCTCACACTAGAGTCACATCCTTAGCCCTTTTTATTTTGAGACAGGTTTTCACTGAGCTGCCTACCTTGGGCTCCGACTTGCAACCTTTCTTCCTCAGCCTTCCAGACATCTGAAATTAGAGATGTGCACCCCAGGCCCAACTCTGCTTGTGTTATAAAGTGCTCTGCTCCCCAGCCTCTCTCTGCTTAAGGAAGTGTAAGAGCACATCACCACTAGAAGAGCAAGGACAGTGGCACTGTGAATTAAGTAGCTTGTTTATCAACCTGCATGAGAAACAGTTAAGAAAATAAATTTTCTGCGTCTGCTTATTACCATGACAGTAACTGATGCTTCCTTTTTGTTATATTTGCTTCATGTTTATTCAAAGAGGATTTCTTACATCTGTTTTTACTCTGCACACAGTAGAAGGATCAGAGGTAATAGTGAAGTGTAGAGACAACTGTATACATCAGAACAGGAATCGTTTGGAGGGCTTTGGCATGTTTTTTCACCTCTCCAGGTCTTACTGTTCTCATTTGTAAGATGGTTCTTTTTATTCTGCCACTCTCTGCTTTGACAGGGTAACATTCTAATAAGCTTATTGAGTTTTTCTTCCATACTGGCTCTTCAGGGATGAGATTTACTAATTTTATGCCTGATTCAAGATGGTAATATAACTAAACCAGTCGTTACTTCTGAATTTGGTGTCTGAAGCTGCCATTTGGATTGATTGGTCTCTGCTTGCTGAACCAATTGTAAATATTTGCTATATCATATATAAATGCCACTTTTCAACTTATCTTTTATAGAAGAATCCCTTCTTTTCGCTGATAGTGGTTGCTTTTTAAAACTTATAATAAGATATATATCCTAAACTGTGTCATTTTTAGAGAAAAAAAGCAAAATGGAAAAAAGGGTAGAAATAATACAGAATTTTAAAAAATAACAATAAGAAATGACTAGTCATAAAATTAACAGTAAGAAATCACTAGGTGATAAATTACACAGTATGAAAAAGTATTTTATTAAGGTAAGGAAACAAGAGATCTACACCCTGAAAATTTTTAAACTGTATATTATCACATTTTTTTGATAGGTGTAGAGTTCTATAGCAGATCTCCCAAACTTACTCATTGTGCCTAGCTGAAATATCATGCTCATTGAGTAGCAATTCTCCTTCCTTCCTTCTCCTATCCCTGGAGACCAGACACCACCCTTCAGTTCTAAGAATTTGACTATTTTAGATACCTTGCATACATGGAATCATGCTGTGTTTGTCTTTCTATAACTGACCTGTTTCGCATTACAAAATGTCCTCAAGGGTCATCCATGTTGTTGCATATTGAAGTGTTTCCTCTCATTTTTTGTTATATAAATTATATATATATATATATATATATATATATATATATATAGTTTTTTCCTTGTCCATTTTTATGTTGAAGGATATTTAGAGTATTATCTTGACTACTATTAGTAGTGCTACAGTCCAGATGAGGGTGTCTAATATCTCTAAAGTTCCTGATTTCATTTTCTGATATGTACATTCAAGTGGAATTGATAGATCACATGGTAGTTGTATTTTTAATTTTAGGATGACCTGCTATACTCTTATGTAGAACCTGCACCATTTTCCTTTCCCACACAGGGTGTGCAGTGTTGATGAAAGAGGTAGAAAAATTAAAATGATTTTTACCATTTTAAGTGTACAGTTCAGTAGCATTAATTATATTCACAGTTTTGTACAACCATGGTTACTTTTTTCCATTATTGAAAACAGAAACTTCCTGAATATTAAGCCATAATACCCCTTACCCAAACCCATCTCTAATAATTTCCATTCTGCTTTCTGTCTCTATGAATATGCTCATTCTAGATGTTTTATAAGTGGATTCATGCAATATTTGTTCTTTTGCATTTGGGTTACTTCACTTAGCATGTCTTCAAGGTTTATCCAGATTGGACCATGTATCCTACTTTTATTCCTTTTTAAGGGTCCATAATCTTCTGTTGTACCATGTTAGAGTTAGCTGTTTTTATGTTGACAGACATTTGAGATATTTTTATCTTTGGGCTATTATGAATTGTGCTGCTCTGTACATGTCTGTACATGTATTTATTTCAGTCTCTGTCTTTTGTTTTCCATTTATATGAGAGTGAAACAGTTGAGTCATATGTAATTCTGTCTTGAACTTTTTGAGGAACAACTAAACTGTTTTCCACAGCAGCTGTACCATCTCATCTTATCTCATCTCATCTCCTCATTAACAGCAACATTGAAGAGTATTGGCCTTTCCACATTCTCGCCAACTTTTTTTCCATGTTTTCAGTTCAGACTTGTAAAATTATGAAATGATATTTTAGTGTGATTTGGTTTATATTTTCTTTTTTTCCAGTATCAATTTTTATTGGTATGTGTTTGCAGTACATAATAATCACATTCCCTTTGGGGAGTTCGTGCACGCTCACAGCACATCTTAATTCTTTGTCATCATGTTATTTCTGCCTTCTTGTCTCACTCCACCCTCTCTTGGTTTCCTTCCATTTGCAAAAGTTTTATCTCTTTTTTCTGTTTTTTAAAAATCTTTTATCTTGCTCTTTTTTATATTTTAGGTTTCTCACATAAGACAAACCATTTTATATTTAAGAATATGTGGCTGATTTTATTTCATTTAACATTATGAATTCAAGTTGTATCATTTTCTTAAAAATAACTGAAATTTATCCTTCTTCGTGGCAGAATAGTTTTCCATTGAGCATAAATACATTTCTTTATTCATCTCTTAGTGAACTTATAGGCTACTTTCAATAATTAATTATTATAAATTGTTCTCCTATAAATATGGGTATGCTTGTATCACTGTTATATGAGATCTTTAACTCTTTCAGGAAGATATCTAGAAAGGGAAATAGATATACTTAATCTACTTAAAGATAAAATAGGTAAAACTCTTGAAGACATGGACATATACAAGAATTTTCTGGACAAAATCCCAATTGCATAAGAGATGACATAAAAATCAAAATATGGGGTTATATCAAGTCAAAAACTTCTACACAGCAAAGGAAACAACCAACAGAGTGACGGGAAAACCTAAAGAATGAGAGAACATTTTTGCTAGCTATTGCTCAGAAAAAGGACTAATATCTAGAATATATTAAGAGCTCAAAAAATTTGACCACTCAAAGTAAAATATACAGTCAAACCTGGGCAACTGAAATAGACATTTCTCAAAAGAAATACAAGTGGTCAATAAACACATGCAAAAATGTTCAACATTTTTGGATCATTAGAGATATGCAAATTAAAACAACATTGATATTCCATGTTACTCCAGAAAGAACGGTTGACATCATGAAATCAAATAATAACAAATGTTGGTGAGGCAGTGGGGGAAAGGAACCTTTCCACATTGTTAGGAATATAAACTAGTACAACCAAATGGAAATCAATATGGAGATCCTCATAAAAATAAAAATAAAAATAAAAATAGTTTTGTATTTTCTTAATGACTAATGATGTTGAACATCTTTTCAAGTGCTTACTGATCATTTGTATATGTTCTTTGGAAAAATGTGTGTTGAAGACTTCCACTTATGTTTGAATTGAGATATCTTTTTGTTTTTCAGTTCTTCAGGATTCTTTATATGTGAATGACAAATATTTTCTCCTTGTTGACAAATACTTTCACCCAATCCATAGATAACAAACTTGGATATATTGATGTTTTAATTTTGATGTGGATCTAATTTATTTTTTTCTTTTATCTTTAAGGCTGTTTGTGACCTACCTAAGAATCTACTAACTGGTCCAAGGTTATTAATATTTAACTCCAAATCTTTTTTGAGGGTTTGAGCTCTTACATATCTGTAGTGATACATCTTGAGTTACTTTTAGATTATGATGGGATATAAGGGTCCCATTGCATTCTTTTTACATGTGAAAATACACTTGTCGTAGCACCATATGTTGAAGAGACTAATCTGTAGCCAGTGAATGTATTTGGCAACATTATAGAAAATAAAATTAGACATGTTTCCAGTCTCTCAATTTATTCCACTGGTCTGTGTGTGTATCCTTATGTTAGTACTATACTGTTTTAATTACTGGAGCAGTGTATCAATGATCCCTTTTAAGATGTTAAGTGTGTCCACTGTCATTCTTTTGCTACCTTGTTTCATATTTTTTAATTTCTACTTTATTCCATGGTACTATGGATAGTTTTCCTTTATCACTACCTTTAGCAAAAATGATGTTTACATACATATTTGTTTGTACAGTACAGTACAGTGCCACATATGCCACAAAGTTACATATGCCACAAAGTTACCTTTTACTGAAATCTTCTACAGGAGCATCTTAAGTTAGATACCATTTCATATTTGACTCTGCACTCCAAATGTCACCGTGAGTATCATGCATTAAGGAGACTACGTGTGTAGCCATGACTGCTCTTAATTCACCCTTCCTGTAGATGTACAACTTACATATTGCAGGAGGTGCAAGGTAGAAAAATTAGATGAGTGGTTCATTCTGTTGCACAAAAGGATCAAAAATTACAGTTGTTTCAAATAATGTTATAGTATGCTCCATAAATTCACTAAGGTGACCCAAGAGTGTTGATTTGAATTTACTTTAGCCTCACTTATTGTCACTTAAGAGAATAAATGAGAACTGATGGCACTTTAAACAGTAATAGTAAATTACAGTTATGGTGCACACAAATGCCTCATTATGTCTAGTCAAGGTCTATTTCCCTTTTATAGAGCTAACTGGTGGAAAGCATTGTTTTTAATTTACAAATGAATATGCACAGGAATCTAAGCTACCCTATTTACATAAAAATGATAGACAATTAATCTTTAGTAAAGTAGCCAGAGTAGGCTTAGAAAATGCAAAGCATAGCTAAAATAAAAAAGAATCATAGTTCTGGAATATGAAATGTCTTAAAAATTGCCACTTTTATTAACCTTGTATTATCTCACTGGTAAACATGCAAAACTGTTAAGTGTTTAATGAGATTATAAAGCATACATGCACTTGGGTGAGCTCAATTAATGTTGGTTAATTAAATACTGGAAAAGACTTTAAATGTTTGAAGCATAGCAAGGCATCCTTTAGAAGGGTATAAACTCAATGCGAACTTTTCTTGAAATTTGTGCTGTTGTCAACACCATTTAGAAAGGCTTGTCTGTCAGAGTGAGGTGGACGTTAGAAATATTCACTGTCATGAGGGGTGCATTTAAAAGACAGGCATACACACTTAGGAAAATTCATTGGATTTTGTATTTAAGATTTGGGCACATCACTGCACGGGTCTGTGTCTCTGTCTTTGTCACAGACAGAGAAACACATGCTACTCCCTCCCCTCAGACACACAGATGCTTTCCTGAAAATATGCATGGATCCACCCATCCAGCCATCCCTGTACCTAGATTCATTTCCCCATTGTTTGGGTATGCATATCAATACATTTCTCTACATATAAGTCAATTTGAAGATTTGAATTGTGTCTTTGTTACTTATCAAAAGAATCCTAATTTCCACCTGAAACCTTTCTATTGAGGAAGAAAACATCACTGTCATTGGAGCCCATTGTTCCAATGCTCCAGGTATTACTGACCTTGCTAACTATACTGAGAAGTGTGATTTTATGAGTTCCAAGGGTCTGAGCGAGTCTGTAGCTGTGGAGTGGAACCCTGATACTTGGAAGTAGAACTGTGTTAACTGGCAGTGTTACCAACAGCACCTTTCTATTTGGCAAGTCCTGCCTCTCAGAGAATTGTGGTGACACTGCTTATACCAATAACATTCTACACTGAGAGGATATTTTCTTTAACCAGTATCCTTGGACTGCTTGTGACATCCTCAGAATGGCTTAAATCTCACTTCATGCCATCCTATCAAAAGGCAGACCCTAAGGCTACCAGTAGCATAGTTAGGAACAGACTATGATGCTGCAGCTCTAAATTGTTTTTTCTAAGGGAATGAAAGCTTGCTCAAGCCAACGTTACCACTTTTCATTTTCTTTTAAGAGAATTTCTCTTACCTTGGGGACAAAAAAGACAACAAAGACCTAAAATCTCTGTACAGTAAAGCATTCTGCCACCATTGAACCTCCTACTTCACTCAGTTCACCTATTTACAGCTTCTTTTGTACTTAGCCTTGTGCCTGTGAGCTCAATAGTTAGACTGATTTCATAAATCTTATACTAGTGATGCCAACACAAGCAATATTTCCCTTTACAAGTTTGAATAGATGCCACTTGATTTCTATCCAGAAGAAACAAACTCCATTTTATCTAATGCTGACATTATAAGCATAGGGTTGGATGCGTTTTGCCCATGACTTACTGGGAAATACACACATGAGGATTTTGTGTCTCCTGGCTTCTTAAGTGATTGACATGCAGAACAGACCCTTGGAATTGCATCTAAAATCTTCCTCTCTAGTCTTCAGATCCTAAGAATCCTCAACGTCTCCAATGTGCTCTCTATGCTGTTAACTCACTCCATCTTGGCCCCTCAATTCACTTCCTCACGTTCCTCCTTCCCACCCAAGTGATCATATTTTCACTTAAGATATGCTCACACCTAGGTATTAGGGTAACATTTTCTTTTTAAATTAATTAAAATATCAATATTTAATAATTCATTTCTTCTAAATTTGAGTTTTTTAAAAGATGCGATTTTCAGCATGGTACTGACAAAGAAATAGACCTGAGGATCAATGGAACAGATCAGAAGATACAAATACTATTACAAAGACACTCAGCCATCTGATATTTGACAAAGGGGCTAAACATGTTCACTGAGAAAAAAATAGCCTCTTTAATAAATGGTGTTGGAAAAATTTGGAAAAATAAATAAATAAATGGTGTTGGAAAAATTTGCTCTCCACATGCCTGACTGAAAATATACCCATGCTTATCACCATACACTAAACTAAAGTCAAAATGGATCAAGGATCTAGACATTAAAACATAAACACTAAATCTACTGGAAGATAAGATAGGCAGAAATCTTGAAGACATATGGGGTAGGCAAAAAATTCAGGAATAAAACACAAACCACAACGGAAATACTTCCAAGAATCAACAATTGGGATCTCATATTACTAAAAAGTTTCTGCACTTCAAAAGAAATCACCAACAAAATGAAAAGAAAACCCACAGAATAGGAAAGATTTTTAGCCAACAGTCCCTCAGAAGAAAAAGGACTTATATCCAGAACATATAAAGAATTGGAAAACATCAAGCCCCCCAAATTCAAAGACCCTCTCTAAAAATGGGCATTTGAGATGAACACACAGTTCTCAGATGAAGATATACAAGTGGCAAATAAATACATGAAGAAATGTTCACCATCACTGGCCATTCAAGAAATGCAAATTAAAACAGCATTGAGATTTCATCTCTCCATGGAAAGAATGGCTGCCAACAAGAAAACAACTGATAACAAATGTTGGCAAGGATGCGGGGCAAAAGGAACACTTCTCCACTGTTGGTGGGAGTGCAGACCGGTGCAACCACTGTGGAAATCAGTATGGAGGTTCCTCAAAAAACTAGGATTGGAAGTTCCATTCAATCCAGCTATTCGCCTCCTGGGTATTTTTCCAGCAAAACTGAAAATGTCATGTCACAGAGATATATGTGCACCCATGTTCATAGCAGCACAATTTTTGATAGCTAATTCTTGGAAACACCAAAATTCCCATCAACTGCAGAGTGGATGAAAAATATGTGGTATTTTTATACAATGGAATACTACTCAGCTATAAAAAAAGGATTACCTTGAGGCCTTTATAGGTAAATGGAGACAACTTTAAAAACATCCTAATTAGTGAAATAAACAAGACTCATATTAGTACATATCACACTGTCTCTCTAGTGTAAAAAATAATAAAAACTGACAGAACAATAGGATCCAAAAAATATGATAGATATTGTGAAAGTGAAAGGGAAGGAAAGTGTTCTAAAGAGTATAACAGTTTGTATAGTATGTAAGATAGATGACCATATTACTGAATCTCTGCTGGAACATTGAATAGAAGGATTTTCACTGTCAATGTTTGAGTGTCTAGCCACTATTTATGATTTGATTTTGTGACTTTGGCAACTGTTTATTTAAGACAACAATGAGTAATGTACAAACTAGAGAGTCTATGATGATAATTTTTTAAATTTGGTATTGTTCTACCCTTCTTTTCTGTTTTTCTGTTTTCTTTAATTTTCTTTTCTTTATTTGAAAAAAACAAGAACAATATGCAATATAACATCCATTGTTAAATTTCTTTCACTCTGTTTTGAAAACTTATATTGTTATTGTTTTGAGTTTACAGTTGTTGTTTACATGTCTTTTGCTTTTTGTTTTTATTTTCTGACTTTTCTCTTTCTAAATAAAAAAGATGTGATTTTATCTAAATAGTCTCATGTATTTTGACAGTAATAAAGTGAAATAACACATTCTAGGTAGAATAGGCGGAAATAGTTTGATGAAGAATGTTGAAGTCATAGCCCATGATTTACAACCAAATCAGCTTTAGAAACTTTCATTTCTAAATGTTCTGGGCTAACAGCTGAGCATATTTTTTATTACAACTTCTCTCCCAAATTATTATGAAGCCTGAGACATCTGTGTGTCTTTATTCATAGCCAGTCAAGTCTTCTGGTTAATTATAATTAATTTTTTATTGCAAAGTTATGAAGCCCCATGTAAGTTAGACTAAAAGCGAATTTGAAATCAATAGTTCAGTAATCTTTCTTTGGTGATTAACTTAGTATATATGTTAATCTGGAACCTCTCTAGAGCTAACGATTTAACTGCTTAATTGCACATTTAATCACATGTTTTGACCACTGCATCGTTAGTTACCCTGTTCATGAAAAGAATCATACATTTAAACTGAGTAGTCAATACAGTATTATGCATTTTCAGTTACTGTACTTCAGCACCATGGAGAGAGAGGAAGGCAGTCTTAATTCCCGTTTTTCTTTTCTATCCTTTCAAAATTATTGCTATAGTGAATTAGGCATACATTGTAAGCCTTTTAAATATAGTGTATAGTGACTTATTTGATCTTCTCTTTAAAAACGATTCCCTATTATTTTGTTAGCACATTTGTTCTTCAAGCTTTCAAAGAACCTTTAGAAGTACACTTGAATGTGTCTGTCAAGACAAAGGCAGTGGAATACAGTCCCATCTTCCCTTTTTGAAAAGCAGTTCCTTAGATCAGCAATTTCTTCCTTAACTTGATTTAACATATATATTATAAAACTGTGAACATTTTTAGTTATCCACATCAACTCACCCAGGGAAATGCAAAAGAAGCTTCTAAATCTGCTGTGAATATTTGAAAATTTTTATGACTGTATCCAGTGGAAATTTGCTTGGAAGGGATTTTCCCCCTTCAAATTTCTTTTTTTTTTTTATTTAAAAGAGAATAAAACAAAAGGGGGCAGTACAGAGCAGATCAGAAGAGGACAACATAGGCAACACAGTACTTTACATTAAGTCAACTGGACATCAACAGTATCTAACACCATATCTCTTACTCTGCTATAGTTGAGCATAGTTTCAATTACAATAATATCAAACATAACACAATAGTAT
>PVJX010018445.1:0-36489 GCA_004027295.1 Dolichotis patagonum
CCTCCCCACGCCAAGGACACCAGCGTTGGCTTCCACCCTGTCCTTAGGAGACCCGGGTGTGGAAGGGCCCAGCCACCCAGATCTCCAAGGCGATGGGGAGTAGGAGCCACACAGCCCTGCCCTCTCCAGGTCCTCCCGGCCTCAGGGGCGCTGTGGCCATGGACGGCAAGCTCTGCTTGCTCACTTTATTTGCAGTCCCACAGGAAGTGTCCCTCCACAGAAAACCCCACAGGACAGCCAAGTGCAAGTGGCCACGCCCCCCCGCCCCAGGCTGCCCAGCGCCGGCTTCTTGGCAAGGAGGCTGCACCCGGACCTGGATTATCAGCCAGACTCTACCTCTGTTCCATTTGTCAAAACACCATTGTTCTCCCTCCTCCTGTGAACTTTTGTTTCTATTGTTCAAAAAATCCAAAGTCCCAGCAGCCTCCGTGGCTGGACACAGGTGGCTGCTGGGGCCACCAGGCTCCACTCCAGGTCTAAGGGTCTGGGGTCACTGCCGGCCAGCACTGTGCTCCATGGCACATGGCAGTCGCTTTGCTCCAGGACCACGGCAGTGGAGGCCACGACAGTGGAGGCCACGACAGTGGAGGCCACTGTCCCACAGTGCACACTCTCTTCTCCCAGCTACAAAGGCTTGACAGAAAACAGGAAGCTCATGGAAAACGAGACACC
Source organism: Dolichotis patagonum (assembly GCA_004027295.1). NCBI lineage: Eukaryota > Metazoa > Chordata > Mammalia > Rodentia > Caviidae > Dolichotis > Dolichotis patagonum. The sequence continues at coordinate 673 of PVJX010018445.1, forward strand.
ACACTGTTCCTTTTCCCTTTTCTTTCTCCTTTCCCTCCCCCTCTCTCTCCTCTTCCTTCACCTCCCTTCCCTCCCCCTTTCCTTTCCTTTCTCCTTCTTCTCTCCTTTCACATGGTCTCACTCTGTTGCCCAGGTTGACCTTGAACTAAAGATCCTCCTGCCTCAGCCTCCTGAATTGCTGGGATTACAGGCACAAACCATCATACTTATCACATTTTTTTTATTTTAAGAGGAACAAAACAAAACAAAACGAAACTATGGGAATGATATTGGGGAAAACAAGACAGTAGGAAATCCATAAGTTGTATACCGTGTATTGTTAACCTCTAAATGGATGCTCAGGTTACCAGCTTTAGGTCTGCAACGTGAATCAAACAATACCAGCTCAGTTCTTACTTTACTTCAGTTGCTATCATCTCAGCCTTCGTTCTTCTGAATCAGCGGCTGCTTCTCTCCCTGGCCGCAGGAGGCTGACTCTCGGGGAGGGTGCTGCTTCCTGGTTCTCTCCCCGCCAGCCCGACCACTACACTATTTTTCTAGAGTGGTATCTGGTGGGTCTGCTGATAGAAGAGCCTGTGGCTCTGAGCTGTTACGGAGAAGACACACGCTGTTCCCATCGCCAGGGAAACCGGACCACTGCGCAGGAGGCCGGGACGCCTGGATCACTGGACGTCCTTGTTGTTCTGTTACGGTGCCAGGGACCAAACCCTCAGCTCTCTCGCTATGCCAGGGCTCTGCCTGAGCTACATCGGCCCTTCCTGGCACCCATGTAGTGAGGGGGTTTGACAGCTCTTGCCCCGGGTCTCTGCGGGTCAAATGAAATAATCTAAGAAAATGTGGAATGTAGGTGTCCCATGTCATCACTGGCCTGCGAGGACCCAGACGACACCCCAAGCTTCACTCCTGAATCCTGAGGGCGCAGGAGCAGGGCCCTCCCCACTGTCCAGCGGGGCGCTTGCATGACGTGAGCACAGTACCAGGTGCTCACGCCTCCACCCCTGTTCAGTCCTCACCTACACTCAGGTGACTCGGAGGGGCCTCCCTGGGGCCCAGGGCTAGCGGACTGGCACATGGCCACTGTTCACTGTGATTAATAAAACAGTAACCAGGGACACCGCGCAGCCTCTGTGAGGACGACGTGAGAGACCATGACGGTCGGTGGCAAAGCGACCTGATTCCTCTTCCTCCCTCAAGGGGTCTCAGCAGGACCTGGCAGGGGCAGCAGGGTCACCTAGCACACTGAGGACAGCTGTGCCTACAGGGGGACCTGCCCTGCGGACCCCCAACCCTCCCTCCCAGCCCTCCCAGGCCCCTGGTCCAGATGCATGACTGTGGCCTCGACCACAGTGTGACCCTCCCTGCTGGGGGAGGCAGGTGACCAGGACCTCTGTGGCAGGGCTGCGGCAGTGGGAGAGAAGGGCTGAGTGACCGCTGGACGTGATCCTGTTAGGAAACGCAGGAGGGGAGGCGGGCACTGGTGACAGGAGGCCGCAGCCTGGGGCGCACACCTGTGACCCCAGCACTCTGGAGGCCGAGGCAGAGCTGGAGCCCTGGGCTACAAAGTGAGTTCCAGGCCGGCCTGAACTACACAGCTCGACGCTGTCATCAAAACACAAGGGAGAGAAATCAGGCGTGGGGCTCTCAGCAGGACGGTTACTGCTGGTTCTAACTCTGCGCTTTATTCTGCTGTGCTCACACAATTCTTCAGTCAGCCCCGTCGTTCTCAGCCCGGCCCCACCCTCGCAGCCCGGGCCTGGGCCCGGTGAGCAGCGCTTTGCTCTGGGGACCGTGGGAAGTGAGCCGAGGCAGCAGCTTAGAAGCGGTTCCCTGCGGAGAGAAAACACCCAGCAGCAGCCGAGGTCTGTGCGCTGGGGTGAGCGTTCTCAGTGCCGTTCTGGGCGCTCCAGCACTGCTGAGGTCCGCTAGCTGCTGGGCTGGGAGAACCCCTTTTTCTCATGTCTGTGGCTGTCCTGGGAGGCACTCTTGGGGACAGGCGTCACTAGTGCTGTGGAGGAGGCTTGGCTCCGTGGGCAGCCCTAGGTACTACTGTGGTCATTTCTCACCTCCAGCCCCCTCATTCTCTGCAAACTGATGGGGTGGGCTTCAGCACCAAAGCGACACAGAGAATGACTCGGTGGGGAGGCGGCAAGCACCAGGCTGGCAGCCGAGGGCACAGCCAGGCTGCAGCACCGGAGCCAGATGGGCCTGGGCCCGCACAGCAGGCTGCAGGGAGGGGATGGGTGGGTGGACGAATGGACGAACACTGTCCTAGAGAGATGGCACCGCTTTCCCAGGGTGCAGGTGTGACCTCGGGGCTCGTCCTTGTGCTGCGGTGACCCTGAGGCTGGCGGCTGCTGCGGGCCGAGGTGTACACATGGGGCCAGATGGGGGCTTCCAGGTGCAGCAGGGGGACGAGGGGCTGCTCCGGGCGCTGCTCCGACTCCTCTGCCCACGGGGTTACTCAGGGCACAAGTGAGATTTCTGCACAAACAAAGGGATGCGCTGTCCCTTGCATTCTCGCCTTCTGAGAACAGCGCTGGCCTCCTCCTCCTCCACACTTCCAGGACCCACCAGGGTGGGCAGGGGACACAGGGGACGAACTTCTTGTTTGAAATCCAGTTTCCAAACACAGAGGTGCAGGGATGGGGTTTGGCACCAGGCACCCACAGGTGATGGACATAATTAGAGCAGCACTCCGCAAATCCCACCGCCAGCCAGGAAAGCAGGGAGACCCTGACCGAGCCGATGTCCGATCACCCCATCGAATGATACACTGTGTTTATCTGGGTCTAAATTGTCCGCGCTGCCTTCAAGGTCCCAGTGCAGAGTCCTGGATTCCAGATCTGGGGGATTTATCACACCCCAGCAGGCAGGACTGAGCTTTCCAAGCCTCGGAATGGATTATCCTCTCCATTAGAGAGGGCTCATCCTTTCCAAAAGATAACATCTTGCTTCTCCGCCCGAATTTCCCTGCCTTCCTTCAAGCCACAATTTGTGAAAACAATGTGTGAGAACACAGGACAATGGGAAGTCCTCCGGCGGGAATTCTGCAATAAATATGTCAGGGACATAAACTGGCTGGTGATATTTATTTGGTTCTTAAGAAGGAAGTATCGGAATACGATAAATCACGACCATTTTTCACCATCTCGGATTTCTCCCGTAATGCATAGATGTTGGCAGACCTTCTGGATTGCGCTAATTTATTTGTGAATCATCAAAGGGAGACATAAAATACGCGTCTCCAGGCCGGTGCCTGGGCAGGAAGGGAGCCGGGCAGCCGCAGTATTTTCCTCGGCCAGAGGTAAACATGTCTCACTCCCGGCCGCGCTCCGAGGGGCGAGATGGCCCCCGTCTCGGCCGTGCTCTGAGGTCCTTTCTCACGGCGCGTTCTCTGACTCACGAGGGGACGCTCTGCAGCGGGACACGGAGCCTGGGTCAGAACCATATTTCTTACCGGCGATTCCGGCAGCGCTGTCCGTGACAGCAGTGTTCTGGAATTCGCCAGCCCTCGAGGGTCGGGCTTCTCCCAGGCATCGCTTTTAAATTAACGCCACAGCAAACCGAGTTCCGTGGAATCTGCGTCCTAGGAGTGGTCGGACAACGCCACGAGGGAGAGGAAGTGAACCCGAGCCTGCTGCCCGGATCTGCCATAGAGCGGTGCTGGGGAGGTGGCCGTGGCCAGCACAGAGGCGGACACAGCCCCGGTCACCAGAGCCCGTGCCAGGACACACGTCTGCCCCACACAGGCGTCCCCACCGGCCCACCGGCTCTCATGGTGAACCAGCTCCCTGGGGTGGGGGCAGGGGACCCAGCCCGAGCCCCCCTCCATCACGCTCTCCTTGCCCAGCAGAAGCCAGGTCTGCCTGCCAACCTCGTCCCTCCCTGCCTCCCAGATGCCGGGCACAATCCCGGCCCACAGGCGCCTGGCAGTGCCCGGCGTTAATGGGCAGCAGGTCACCCAGTGCAGACACCCTGCACCGCTCTCCTGGTCCTGCAAACATTCTGGAGAAGAGCATGTTTAGGTTCACAAAGTAATTTGATGATTCGTGAAGAAAAGATGCTTTTAAAAAATTTCCAGTGGGACTGGGCACGATGGCATAAGCTAGTCATCCCAGCACTCCAGGAGGCTGAGGCGGGAGCATGGCAAGCCCAAGCCCAATGTGGGGGACTCGGTGATTTAGCGAGACGACTGTCCCCAGGGGGCAGAGGCTGGGGTGAGCCCCGTGTGACCGCTCCGGCGTTCAGAGTCCAGTCAAGTCCAGAGAACTCTAAGACAGGACCAAGCCATTGCCTGGCTCCTCCTCGAAGGCATTCACAGAGCTGGGTCTGTCACTCTCTGACCACTGGGTCACAATGAGAAACCACCAGTCAGGGAGCAGACATCTGACGTTGCTCCGTGGTGGCCCCTGCTGCAGGTGGCGTGAGGAACTCCTCTCCAGGTTCACTACCACAAAAGTTTGCCTCTCCTCAAACCTGGGTTTCCTGCTCCTATCACGTGAGAGGGACGTAGCTACTGTTACTTTCCCTTTTTGACCTGGGTGCCAGGAAGCTCATAACTAAGTTTACACTAAGCCACACTATTTTTACTCTTCGATTTCTAATATTAATCCAATCTTTTCATCTCCCTGACTCCACCAACTCTTCCCTTCTTTTACCATTGTTATAACTGGAGGGCGAACCCAGGGCTTCAGGTGTGCCAGGCAGGCTCTTGGTGACATCCCCAACGTTTTAGTCTTGAGTCTTTTAGTCTTGAGTCTGTCTAAATAGCCCAGGATGGCCTTGAAAACGCAATCTTCCTGCCTCGGCCTCAGGAGTAAATGGGGGTTATAGCATGTGTGTCACCACACCCAGTTCTAAGCCTTTCTTAAATCGTTTTCATAAAATACAATTTTAAGGAAGTGGATTATTACTTACCAACCATCCAATCCAGGATAAGAACTTTGGGAGTAGAAGCAGAGCACCCAATAATTAAGTTAGGACAGCAGCTCAGACAGAGACTGTCCCTGACAAAATTAAAACCCCAGGAATAAATAATAAACATAGCAGATACTATGTATCCTGTTCCCAGGTGGGGATAATTAAAGATAAACATTCCTTCACCGGGGAATCCAGGTTAAATTATGTGCTTTGTATTTATCTTGTGTCACATGTGTTGATTAGAGTTTAGTATTTATTATCTCTTGGGAAGTTTTGTAATTAGCCTCTGTATTGGAAGGGGAAAGATACTGAGCTTTCTAAAATGTACTTAATTTCTACCACAGGGGAGGGTCCCTTCGCCCTGCAAGAGTGGACACAGTAGAAGTCTGGCTCTTTGTGATTTATAGGCTTGGAGCCCTGGCTGTTGGCTGTATCGGATTTCTAATGACTCGATCTTGTTTTTCTTGAGCAACTTCTCATAAACTTTGTAATGTCTTGAGCAGCAAGCTGATACTATGTTCAAGCCTGTTTACTGAGCTATTAATAAAAGCTTTGCAAGCAGCTCCAGGAAGAGGCTCAAGCTGCTTTCTCTCTCTATTGGCTGAAAACAATTTCCTGTCTATTTTGAAAACTTAGGGAAAAAAAAAGCAAACTCGGGACTACCAAAGTTCTTGATTTAAACTGGGTGTTCTGCAAAGAAACCCATTAGAAGGAAATGGGGTTTGAAATTTTAATCTAAAGGGCTCACAGTCAGAAGGTAAAAGATGAGCCTGGTGTCACAGTGCACACCTGTCAGCCCTGCACTCTGGAAGGCTGAGGCAGGAAGATCACAATTTCAAATCCAGTTGGGCAGCTTAGAACCTAGGGAGACCCTGGCTCAAAACAAAACGGAGCTGGGGATAAGGCTCAGTGTGAAGGCTCCACCTTCCCCGCTCACACACACACACACACACACACACACACACACACAACGGAGCTGTCTATCCCCGGGCTGCAAAGGCTTCCATAAATGAAGGAAAGCAATCTCAGGGAGGTGTCCCTAGGCTTGCAAACAACAGAGCTTCCCTCCTGTGCCTGGAACCCTGCTGTCACTCAAGCTGCTGCCAGCTGGTCCCTTCTTTGAGGTCAAGGTTAAAACTCCCGATGAAACAAACTCAGGGTTTAACAACAACCAGCTCTGCAGAGCCCGCCCTTCACCCTGGGCCTCCCCACGGAGCTGCCCATTTCACAGCTAGGGACCAGAACGCCTGCCCAGGCCACACAGGAGATGCTAGGACTGAGGCCCAGCGCTCTTCAGTAAGTTCCCCCTTCTTACTGTAAGAAGTAAGGTCTCTTCAGTAAGAAGAGGAAGGTCACACTATGGCTGCAGGGACACAAGAGGTCACCAGGATCCCATCTGGCCTTCTGCCCTGGGAGGCCACTCACAGGGTGCAGGTGCCCGGTCGGTCGCCCCGAGGCCTGACCCCCCCCCCAGGGCTCAGGGCTTCTGCTCCCGTCCCAGGTCAGGGTCCCACAGAGGCTCTTACACCTAGCCCAGGATTCTCCCTCCAGGCGGCACCAGCTCTGCTAGCAGCCCTATACCCCGCAGTTTCCAGAGTCAAGGGACCCAAACTTGACTTTCAGTGGGGCCAACAATTTCCTCCCTCAGGGCCTGGGCACAGGTGGACGACCCCAACTCCCCGGTGCCACCCAGTGCGGCTTGCTCCAGCAGAGGCTGCTCCGTCCACCCCACAGGAGCCAAGAGGGCGCCTGGCGCACAGCACCAGCTGGGGTCCGGCAGCAGCGGGGCTTCCTTCGCATGCACGGGGAGTCTCCGCCAGGCCCAGCAAGTGCTGCCCCACCCGCACCTTGAGGAAGCGCAGCCCGGCTCCCCAGCCATCCTGAGAGTCCCCCAGTCAGTCTTGGCGCTGGGATTAACCCAGCTTTAGGAGACCAGAGAATCTGAGGGTTCCCGCACGCCCAGAGGTGAAGGCAAGAGGCCCAAGCCCCCTTCAGTCGCTGCAGCCTGGCACTGGTCTCGGCCGAGAGTGCCCCGCTGCCTGCTCCCAGCCTGGCCAGGGCTCAGGGAGAGGGTGGAGCCCCGAGTCCCCAGCTGTGCTGCAGCGCAGGACCCCAAAAGTGACCCCAAAGGTAGCACGTGATGAGCTTGCTTTGCTGGGGAAACAGCAGGGCTGGGGGGCTCTTTCTTTCCCCTGGTGACACCTTGAATTTTCACAAAAGTCCCAGGACAATCGTTTCTAAAAGGCGCAGACTGCCCTGATCTGCGCAGGCTTCGGCGTCCTTGAAAGCTTCCTCTGGGAAGAAACCTCTGCGGCCGCTTCCCGTCGGTCCCCGCCCACCGCCTGGGCACCGCGTCCTTGCCGGCCGCGCTGCTCCCCGCCCGGCGGCCAGGTGCTCCCCCAGACAGCCGCTCTGCTGTGCGAAGGGCCCCGCCTTTTTGGACTGGATTTTTGTGAAGCCAAACCAACCTGGGGTTGGGGTTTCGTTCTATGGAAAACACAGTCTTTTGCCTCTTTCTTCCCCTAAGCTTTTGCTGCTCAGCGCAAACATCTGAGTGATTTTCTTTTTCACGGAAGACCCAAATCTGAGCTGTGGAGACGCTGCCCTCCTGGCTCACTCCGGAGCCACCGCCAGGGTGCTGCCCCGTTTCAGGCTTGATCCCCTCCCGCCCCGAGCCCCGCGCCCCGCCCCGCCCCGGGCACCCTCAGACACACTCGCCGGGAAGATGACACTGATACCTGGTTTTATACGAACATTTACACACCAGGACCCTCGCAAGCGCTGACTTCATTGGGATGCTTTATGGCTTAATCCGTCAGAATGATTTATACCCCGCCTCGTCTAAGCCTCTATGCTAATAAATTTAACAGATTCTCCAGGGCTGTCTGCTTCTTCGTTGTTTCAGGGAGTCAAAGTGAGAGGAGAATAAAGGAGCAAGTTGCTAAAGAAAGAAGACGCTGGCCCAAATAAAAGGTCTGATTACTACAGTGAAGACCCAGCAGCAGTCAAGGGGGCAGAGAGAAAGGTTCCCAGATGCAGGTAGATATCCATAATTAATCTAGTTCTCAAGAGGGAAATCACAGAAGTGACAAACATCTTTAGCAAGCTGATCTACTGGGGGATGTTTTGGTCCTGTGTAATTAAATCCAAGGCCAGGAGAAAGCTGACCAGTGCTAGGCTGCGTTCAGTGGGAAAGGGAACGGGATAAAACCCAGCCTATAAAATATACCCCATTATCTTTTATAGGTTAAAAACACAAAAGAAACCGTTGGAAAGAATTTGCTAAGATGGACAGATTTTAAGATCGTGTGTGGATTTTTTTACAGGTGCAGAATAAATTGTTTTCCTTTCTTCTCTTTTTTCCCTTTTCCCCATTTTCCCCGTTGTTTGCAAAGTTGAATCTGGGGTCAGGAGTTCTAATTGTAACCTCAGACTGGATTCCAGATGGTGCGCGCAGGGCTGGAAGCAGCTCTCAGTTCATCAATTTCACGGGCCCAGTATCTGCGCGGCCGCGGCCCGGCCCCCAGCCCCGCTGCGGCATCAATGCAGAACAAATTGAGACATATCCTCTACGTAATTAGTTCCAGAATTTAAAGAGATTTACGGTATAATAATAGAAGCAGCGCGGTGGAATCCTTTCAGTGGGGACTCTGGGCGGGCGGTAGCTGCTCCGGACAGCAGACAGCCTCACTGGGCTCCGGGTGGGGGGCGGGGCTTGCACTGCACACCCCGAGGTGCTGGTATCCGTGGGTCTGTCCCCTGCCCAGGGTGTCTGCAGGAGAGCTGCGGATGGGAGACTGGTCAAAAAGTCGGAGAAGATGCACAAAGGGAGAGAGGAGGTGGGAGGGGTTGACCTCAAACCCCTTCCCTGTTCATTTAAAAATTTTAAGATTCCTGACGCCTCCGAGCTGTAACCTGCACAGGCTGGGGGGTGATTCCTGTGCCCTGATGGAGGAGGGTCCCCGGCGCGGCCCGGCTCCAGTCAGCCTTCGCCCCTGGCGGGCATCAGCAAGCACAGGCCTCCTCTTCACCCAGGGTTCACTGGGGTGATAGCAGGCATCAGAGGGACGGGGCAGCGGGGTGCTGGGCCACGCCTGTGGCCGTGGCTGGGCGTGTAGGATGCATCGGGCAGTGGGTAAAAGTCCTCATTGCCCCTGCCTAACGCTTAGCTGAGCCTTCTGGGCTGGACACGCGTTGCCAAGGTGTGGTGGTATCTAAGATCCCTGCTTCCGGACCGGTCCATGAGCTGCAGAGAGGCCAGGATGGCGGCTGGAGCCACCACTGCATGAGGCAGGGTCACAGCTCTGCTGCTAAGACCTTGCTGCAGTAAAAGTCATGCTTTAGGGACTGTTAGAGCCCAACACCTGCTCCCAAGTCAGCAGGACAGCACCACGAGATGGGCGCTACCTACTGACGCATTTCTGTGCTTCACAGTAAGGAAACTGAGGCCCAGGGAGGACATCCTGCCCTTGAGGGCTGAATGGCTGCCGGTGGCCACCAAGCTGAGGCCAACAGGGCCACTGGTCCCTGCCCCCTTCCCCAGCTCAGTTTGGGCCTCGGGTTCCTTCCCCTTAGACCACGGAGATTCACCTCCAGCCCTGCACGTAGGTGACTCAAGGGGCCTCCGTGCCCACAGTGCCCAGGTCACGGACAGGAGAGTGAGCGAGGGGCTGAACAGCAACCCACGCCTCTGGATGCTGGAGAGCTGAGGAAGCAGGTGGGTGAGAAGGCCTCCACCTCCCCTGGAGCTACAGCCAACCAGCCCAGCATACTGACCCTGAGGAGAAACAAAGTAGCACTCACTTCCTATCCGGGCTGCTGTGGGGCAGGGGCGCAGGCACCACGCGGTGGAAGAGGAACTGCACTTTCTCTGTCACTCTCAGGGACCCCGAGAAAACAAATACCGCGGTCGCAGGGTCCTCAGTTGTTGGGAGCTCCTCTCCTGCCTATTACTCATGCTCAGCCTCCACCCCAGGAAAAGCCATATTTTTAAAATGCAGGAATAGAGACTTTGGTGTCCTGCGCCGCTTGGGTTCCAGCTCTCTCCTAATTACTCCCCGCTCTGAGAAAAGTTTGCAAAGCAGAGGAAAAGAGCACAACTCGCCTCTCCTTTGCAACTCTGCTTTTGCCTACAGAGCTTCCCAGGAGCGCAGTACTTGAGTCCTTGTTAAGAAAAAAAACGAATTTCAAGTTGAAATCAGAGGTGGGGAAGAAGGAAGGAGGGACAGGAATTTGGGGCGCTCTGGAGTCAACCTGGCCTGAGCGGGATCACCTCTTGGGGCCCGCGCGTCCAACCAGGCTCCAGTGTGCGCCGCTCGCAGCCGCGCCTCGCCGCGGGATCAGGGCTCCCGGCAGCACGCGTGCCCTTCCCTTCCGAGTGTGTCTGCAGGGCGTAGCAGTTATGGACCTTTGTTTCTTGACCGGAAACCGGCTCTGAGTGAAGGGAAAGGAAAGTGCGTGAAGCGGAGCTCGAGAGCGGCGCGGGAAGGTGAGAGGAGGGACGCGCGCGGCTCCTGTCGCTAGCCTTGGCCCGCGGGGTCTCCTGCGCCTCTGGGGTGCGCAACCTAAGCCGAGGAAGGGCATCGCCTGCGGCCTGAACGTCCGGAGTCTCTGGTCACAGCCAGAATCCAGCAGTCGCAGGGTAGACAGCACGCGAGGGAAAACCAAAGCCGCGTATCAGGCCACGGGCACGCCCCGTTTCTTCGCAAAACTGCAACGATCTCGATTGCGCGCGACCGGCCGGGCGGGAGACCCGCGCTCCTCCCCGCCAGCCCGTGCGGGCCCCAAGCGCCCCGCTTCCCGCCCGCGCCTGGCCGTCCCAGGCTGCGCCGTCGCCGACGCCTCCCGGAGCTCCGGGGCGTTTCCACAAGCCGCAGAAACTCACGTCACAAAACCGAAAACCAAACTAAAAGCAGTGCCGACCCCTTCCCCAGGCGTGGGCTCCCGCGGACACCAGCTGGAGTCTGTTCTGGCGAAGCCACGCGCTCCGCATTCCCCAAGGCGCGCGCTGCCCCCCGAGAGCCAAGAGGCCCGGGCCCTGCTTCCCAGCGCCAGATGGGCTTGAGCTTCCCGGCCCGGGACCGCGGTGCCGAACCCGGCGCGCGCGGGGCGCTCCAGGCGCCTCCTCGCGCCCAACATCCCGGTTTTGTCTCCTCCCCTGCCGGGTGCGGTGCGCTGCAGGCCCGGGCGGCCCCGAGTTCCCGCTCCGCGAGTCGCCGCTTCCCGGCTCAGCCGTAGCAGATGCTCCTCGTCAGAAGGAAGCCGAGCCCCGCCGACTCCGCCGCGGCCTCCTCACCCTGCAACCCACCAGGCCATCGGCGACGCCCCGCGGCCCCCCCGGGCGCTCTGCCTCGGATCCCGACCTGGGGCTGACCCCTCCCCACGAACCCTGAGGTGCGGGCGCCGAGCTGAGGCGTCGCCTGCGAGCCCCGAGAGCGCCGGGACCGCTCCTAAGTCCCACCCCTCGGCGCCCCCCGCCCCCCTGCAGCCCGCCCCCCGGATCCACCGCCCCCGGACGTGGGACCCTTGGCTCACCCGAGGGGCCGCCGGGCCGCGAGCCCCCACTGTGCGCCGGCTGGAAGGGAGGCAGAGGGAGCGGCGGCTGCAGAGGAGGTGGCCGGGAGGACGGGAGGGGGGCGTCCTGCGGTCCCTCCCTCACGCCCCCCGCCTCCGCCCCGCCCCGCCGAGGGCGCCCCGGGCGCAGCACGCGTCGCCGGCCCGGCCGGCACGGTGTGAATGGCGCGGCCCGGCCCGCTGGCTCCTCCTCCTCCCCCGGCGCCGGCCCCTCGTATTTGAGCTTTGGAAGCCGGGGGCCGCCAGGCAGCCGGGGTAAGGAGTTCAAGGCAGCGCCCACGCCCGCGGCTCTGCGGCCCGCCGCCGCCCACTCGCTCGCCGCCTGCGGCCGGAGCGCAGCCGTCCGGGTCCCGCGCTTCCCCTGCGGCGCCGGCGTCCACGTGCCGCCCGCTCCGAGCCCGCGGCCCGGCGGCGGCGTCCGAGCCGAGCCAGGAGCGGCGGCGCCGCGCGCCCAGCGTCCTCAGCCCGCAGCGGCGCTCGGCACCCATGGGCTCGGACGTGCGGGACCTGAACGCGCTGCTGCCCGCGGTGCCCTCGCTGGCCGGCGGCGGCGGCTGCTCGCTGCCCGTGAGCGGCGCCGCGCAGTGGGCGCCGGTGCTGGACTTCGCGCCCCCGGGCGCCCCGGCCTACGGCTCCCTGGGCGGCCCCGCGCCGCCGCCCGCGCCGCCGCCCCCGCCGCCGCCGCACTCCTTCATCAAGCAGGAGCCGAGCTGGGGCGGCGCGGAGGCGCACGAGGAGCAGTGCCTGAGCGCCTTCACCGTGCACTTCTCCGGCCAGTTCACCGGCACGGCCGGGGCCTGCCGCTACGGCCCCTTCGGGCCCCCGCCGCCCGCCCAGGCGTCCTCGGGCCAGGCCCGGATGTTCCCCAACGCGCCCTACCTGCCCAGCTGCCTGGAGAGCCAGCCCGCCATCCGCAACCAGGGTGAGTGGGCTCCCGCGGCCGCGGCCGTCCTGGGTCCGCTCCCTCCCTCCCCAGAACCGGCCTTTGCGTCTCCCGCCCGGGCGGCGATGCTGCGCGTGGCGCCGGCTCTCGGCCCCCTCCGCTGCCCGACGGTTCGCAGGAGCCGGGAGGCGCCTGGGGCCCCTGGAGTCCGGGAGCTTCCCGGCGGCGGGTCTTCAGGGAGGGGAACGCGGCGCCGTGCTGGTCTGGCTCTGCCCGGGGACAGGTTTTCCTCCTCGGGGCACCGCCGCTTTCCAGCCCGCTGTGGGCTTCTCGGGCGTCGGGCTGAGCGTCTGGTGTGGGATCGGCGCGCCCTGGCACCCGCGAGCGTCTCGTTCCCGGCGCGGGCTGCCCCACGCTGGGCGCGCAGAAAGGCATCAGCCCCTGCAACTGGATGGCGTTGGGGACGGAGTCCGCCTACAGCTCGTGGGCATGGTACTCTGTGGTCCTCCGCCACGCAGGCTGCAGGGATTGAAGCGACTCACCTAGCGACCACAAGCTTGGCGAACTGCGTCCTGCGGCGGCACCAGGCCCGCGCACCCTCCTCTCTGCACACCTAGCACCCTTCTCCGTGCTAGTGCAGGTCTGAGCCGGGAAGTTTCCCAAAATAGGGTTAGAGCCAGGAGGGCTTCTGCACCCTGTCCCGTGCGCTCCTCCAGCACCCCTGGCCTTTCTTCCGGGCAGCAGGAACTGGAAAAGCGAGAAGCCACCGTTGAGTTCATTTGATTTCTGTGTTGGTGAAAGTCTAATTTGGCTCGATTTGCTATTTTAGGAAAGGTTTTACCAACACAGTGGACAGGCTTTTCCTGGAGCAAAACTTCATGCAGGCCCAGCAGTAGGCTGTTGGTGAGGTGTGCGAGGTGGAAGGGGTGCTGCATAGGCTGCTGGGGGAGATGATGAGACCCCCCAGTACTCCTGGCTCTGTTCTCCCACCCATTCTTGTCTGCACGCAGCTGGGAACACCTGCCCCCCACGTCTGATGGAAACCAAAACCCCCCTTTCCACTCAGAGCATGTGGAATGCAGCCTGGCTGAGGAACCCCTCCCCATCAGGTCTAGGAAGGTTCTATAAAGTTCTGTTTTGTTTTGGTTTTGTTTTTGTTTTTTTTTTGAGACGGGGTCTTGCTGTGTAGTGAAAGCTGGCCTTGAACTCCCTGGATACCTGAGGGTGGCCTGGAACTCGTGTTGATCCTCCTGTCTCAGCCTCTTGAGTGCTGAAAGTACCGGCACGCACCACCGAGCCCGGCTCTCCTGTACCTTCCTGAATTAAATGTTCTGTACTGGGGAGCATCGGGTCTGCCAGCCCCGTGTGAATAGCAGACAGAGGCTCGGCCTCTCCTAAACTAAGGAGCGTCTTTTATTTAGGAGGCAGGTGCTGCGGAACCTGGAGGCCTCCGTTTGCTCATCTGTGAGAGGGGAGCTGAGGTGAGCAGTCTGGAGTTCGGGTCTGACTTCCTGGGCTCCAGACTTCCCGGGTCAGGGGCCCGCAGACACCAGCAGGTGTGTGCCGCAGGCACATCTGTGGGTCTTCTCTCCCTATCCAGCTCGGTTCTCTCCCCGCTGGGGGAGAGCCGGAAGGAGAGGTGCCCGCAGGGCAGGCGGGTTCCAGTCCTGCCGTTCTCGTCCTACGAAAACGAAAACGTAAACCAAAAAGGCCTGAGCTTGCTTGGCCTTGGGCTCAATTTGACAGCTGGGGAGAGGCACGAGGAGCCCTTCAAACCCTCACCTCATTCGGCGACAAGGGCGGGGCCTTGCGCCTATAGGGTCCACATTTCTCGCTTGGGTTTGGGGTCCCTGGACTCCTCCAGGAATGCAGGGCCACAGAAGCCAAGGTGTCTTTGAATAGCAGCCGGGGGCCAAACTCTAGGCCGCCTGGGTACCTGTATCCACTAGGGCTGCCTAAGCAAGCCGCAGTCGAGGCCCCTGCCAGCCACTCTGGCCCTCCGTTTCTCACCAGCCCATTCCTTTTATCTGTTCCTTAGTTAGAGCGGGCAGCCCAAGCTTGGGAACATTTCGTTAGGAAACAGGGGCACCTCCTTTGTGACAGTCCGGACAGACAGCGGCCTGGGAGGCTTTGCCAACCGGGCTGTCTCTGCAGGCGCTCATTTCCGGTAGGGGATTTCTTTCCTGGTGCTGAAAGAGGATTATCTGGGGCTTGAACTCAGATCACACTGGGGCTACCTTCGGGATCGCAGCAGGGCCGCAGAAGACAGGGCGGGCTTTTCTATGCCAGCCCCTCCGGACTCCCCGGCCCCTTTGGAGCTCTGAACCCTAGTGCAAGACTGCACCTGGGCCTGACCAGCTGTCCTAGGGTCGCTCCGGACCAGCCCTGCCCGAGGACCAAAGGTGCCGCAGCCGGAGATGGTGTTTCGGTGTTTATTTCCTAAGGAGAAGTTCCCTTGTGCCCTCAGCTGTGGCCGTGCTTTCCAGGCCTCCCTGTCCGTCATCTCTCTGCCCTACATCCACACCCAGTCCCAGCTCCTCTGGGCTGAAGCACTGCCTCCCTGCCAGCTCGGTGTGGGTCTTGCTCCTACCCAGCGGACTCACTGTGGGAAAGGCGCTAGCTACCTTGGAGCTGGGCGTCTCTCCCCAAGGCGGCACCAGAGCCGGTGGACCGGAGGAAGCCTCACTAATCAGCCCCAATCCGGTGCAGCTAATTAAAGTCTCCCTCCTGCTCCTTGCACATCCAGGGAGGGGTCTTGGGGCCGTCCAGCCACCAAGGTCTGTGTCCTATCTAGGGGCGCTGGCATCCTGAGTTGGAGTTCTGGGGCACTGAGCTGCAGCCTGGGACCTGCCGCCCCAGCCTGGCGTCAACCACTCGAGAGCTTGCGGAGCCTGGGTCGCTGCCTGCTCATTGGTTCAAATGTAGAAGAGCTCCTCTAGAGAAATTTTGTTAGAAAAAAAATTTTCTTGGTTGCTTTTATGTCTCTTTTTTATTAAAAAAGAATCCTTCCAGAAATTCGGTTTACCTTGAGCAAAATTGGATTCCTGGAACCAGATTTCATTCCTAAGCAGATTCATAGTCCTACCACAGGGGCAAGCCCTAGGGACCCGCGGGTGCCCACCCAGCTCCAGGGTGCGCATGGGACCGGGCATCTCTGCCCACTTAGTCGGCAAGAAATGGAGGCCGTTGGGGTTGCGCAGAGAGTGAGACCGGTGGCTTCTTCAGTCGCTAGCTTGCAGTGTACTGTAGGTGACACTTAAGCCAGTCAGTGCCCCAGGTCCTTCGGATTCACCCACTCCTTGCCCAGTGCACTGGAGCCCCAGAGTGAGGCCGGAACCCAGGGTGGGGCTGAGCGGCCTCCTGGCTCTGTTCAGGACGGCTCTCAAGACTGTTGTCCTCACAGAGGCTGGACCGAAGGCCACACGGTGCAAGCGGGGGATGGAGGAGCCTCTGCCTTAGAATCTGGGGGCCTGGGCACCCCATGCAGGGGAAGCACTGGGGCCTCTGCAGCCTGGGGAGGGAGGGAATGTGTCATTCACTGGAGACTTGGAGGTGAGCCTCTTGTTGAAGTCGGGCCTCACATGAGCCGGCGTTTTAGGGCTGCACTTGACCGGAGTTCCATCAGACCATCACACCAGACTGGGCTCTGAAGGAGACCCTTCACCGGTTCCCACCTTGGGGTGGGGGAGAGGATTGGGAGCAATGCTTCTGGGCGGGAAACTGAGGCCTGAGGGGGGCACTGCTGTGGAGGGTGAGGAGACACAGTGCCTGCACTTGTGTGGGGAGCCTGCGAAGGGCAGTGCGGCCACTTCTCCCCCTCATTTCCTTCCAGACCAGATCCCTGGTGATTTCTGACCCCTCCGAAGCCAACAGAAATAGATTGGAAACAGCCAGGTGCGGTAGGGAAGTGAGAGCAAGTCCCAAGGTCTCCTCCCGGAGGGAGGGAGGCCAGATCGCTGAGGAGCAGATGGGGTGACCGAACCACCCCTGCCACATCTGGCTCACACTCAGGTCCCTCATCTCTTGGCCTGCCGGCCGCTGAGCTGCGCTTCTCTCTGCACTGATACAGGGTACAGCACAGTCACCTTCGACGGGACGCCGGGCTACGGCCACACGCCCTCCCACCACGCCGCGCAGCTGCCCAGCCACTCCTTCAAGCACGAGGACCCCATGGGGCAGCAGGGGACGCTGGGTGAGTAAGGTCGGGTTCTCTCTGGGTCCCCCTGCACCCGAGAACGGCAGGGAAGCACCATGTAACCAGGGCACTTGTGGTGGGCGCAAGGTGACTGCCGAGGCAGTGCAAAGCGAGAAGCACTCAGCCCCCATCTGTCAGGGCCACCCGTGGGGCGCCCCATGTCTCCCCTGCGCCCTTCTCCCCACAGCCCCGCAGGCAGCTCACCCTGGTCGCCCTGTCCCCCCACCCGCAGGCGAGCAGCAGTACTCCGTGCCACCTCCGGTCTACGGCTGCCACACGCCCACGGACAGCTGTGCGGGCAGCCAGGCGCTGCTGCTGCGGACGCCATACAGCAGGTAGGAGGCGGTGCCCGGCGTGGTCCTGGAGGGCCAGCGAAGGCCCTGGCCTCTCCGTTCCTGAGCTGGATGCAAATGAGGGCAGCGGCTGCCCTGAGTTTGGGCTCTGCAGGGGCTTTTAACTTTCTGGGGCCAAAGCGGGAACCCCCACCTTGGGCTCTGGGAAGGAGCTGCCGTGACCACCCCCAATGCTCAAGTGGAGGCCACTCCAGCCTGGTGGGAACAGGCGGGCCCCTGTGCCACCTGTGTGTGCCCCTGCTGCCCAGCCCACGCCTCCTTCTCCCCTCCACTCCCCTCCACCTCCTCTCCCCCAGACATATTCTTCAACTTTAGGTGAACTTGGCAGGCGTCCTGCGTCCTGATAGGGTTGCTTGGTAACTGTGGCTGGGGGCGCCTGGGCTGGGGGGGCTGGAGCCGGGAGCTGCCGAGCTCCCCACCCCTCCCCCGCGCAGTGGGGTCCTCAGACTGGCTGCCCCCAGCCCCTCCTGGCAGGGACTGGCGAGGCGGAGGGCTGACGTCAAGGGAAGGAGGCAGTGAGGTAATGAAGGAAGGAAGAGCATTGCCTGGGGGACCTCCGCCCGGCCGCCGCAGGTGGAGGCCGCCACCGACGCTGGCCCTGCTCTGGGAACTTGGCTTCCTGGGAGTTTCTAGATTCCTGTGGTGGCTTCCTCTGTGTCTAAGGTCTGAGCCCAAAGGCTTTGTAACCCTCGAAAATCCGGCAAAGGTGTAATCAGATGGAGGAATCTGCTCGCTGTTCTGGGGAGGAGGCCCAGAACGTGCCGGCTGCGGTGCTGGGCCACTTCCTCCTTCCCGCCCTCCTCCTGGAACCCAGCTCTGTCCCCCTGCCCGCCTGCCTGCCTGCCTGGCCTGCTATCCCTGTGGGACTCCACAGTAGCCACCGCCCCTCTCTGCTGCCCTGCCTCCTCCCCAGCACAGTGCAGCGACATCTTCCAGAGCGCCCCTTCCTGTCCACGGTCAGGTCAGGGTGTCCTTGCTGGTGTCCAGGTAGCAGGGGAGGCTGCTGGATCGGTTCCCACGGGAAGACCTTGGCCCACCCCTTCCTCCTGCTTCTGTGCTCTCACCCCCATCTCACTCCAGGCAAGAGGAAGGCTTTGGTGTGGGAGTGGGCATTGTTCAGGGGTTTAGGGCCCTTGGGGTGCAGTCCCTTGCAGGGGTGATGCTGGGCTCTGCATATGCCCTGCTCCACCCCCTGCCAGGCCAGCCTTGTTGTGTGGGCCCCAGACAGGGCAGAGCAGCCCAGAAAAAGGAACAGCATGGGATGCACTTCTGGTTCAATGGCTGTTCCCCAAGAGGAGTCCCTGTGTGAATTTTAGGGATAAATTTGTGGCCACTGTGGAAGCAGGAAAGTCAGGCAGGTGTCTGTGTTTGCACCTCCTGCATGCTAAGCACGTGCCCCGCTGCTGTGCTCCACCCCTGGGTCCTGGATTTTGTTGTGTTTGTGGTGCTGGAGGTTGGATCCAGGGCACTGCCCTGCCGGAACAGTGGTGCCGAGCGGGCCCCTGCCTGACCATGTGTTGTGCATAAAACGTTTGCATTTTCTTATCCAGCTTCTCGCTGGTCACTATGGAAACGACTTTTTGTCTTTTCCACCTTTCAGAAATGTTTGCGTATCCCTCCTTTCTGTAACTGCTCTTGTTTTGACTTGAATCTCATAAAAATACTACTTTCTTCTTCATGCAAATTTCCAAAGCATCTCAGAAAAGAATCTGAGGCTGTAGGAAGAGCGTAGGGGCTGGGAAGTTTGTGTGAGACCGCACCTGCGCTCACGTGACAGGCGCCTTGCTGAGCGCTTTGCCAAGGTCGCGTGCAGCAGGTGCAGAGGTGTTTTCAAAAGGTATATGTGCACCGACGTCACTTCAGTTCTGTGGTTTCTTTCTTTCCCCTTCCTCAAAAAATTTTGAGGTACATTTAAATGTCTTTGTCAGTGCAGTGTTTGGAAAACAGTAAAATAGGTGTCAATTAATTCTTGGTGGCTTAACTTCTGAATTGTAGCTATTTGGGGGTGCTCCCACTGGCCCCTGGGCCCATTTCTTTTTCTTTCTAAAGTCTTGGGGCTCCTAGGGAAGGCTGACTGGGACTCGATGAGACAGCAGCTCACCACAGAGCTTGGGCCTCCTGGTCTTGGGGCCTGGAACGTGTCCGATACTCCATAAGCAGCGTCTGGCGTGAGCCCGCTGCAAGCAAAGCCTCAAACCACAGCTGTGCCCTGCAGTCCCCTCCGCCTCAGGTGACAGAGCTGCCAGACCGGAGCAGAGCTGCGTGCTGTGGGTGTGGGCTGCACAGAATGAGTGGACAGTGGCCCAGTGGAAGTTGGGGCAGCCTTCCCGGCCTCCCCCAAGTATTGAAGGCAGAGACAGTTTTGCCCCAAGGTCACGAAGGACTCTGAAACTGGATGCTGGCCCAGTGACCACTAGTGACGATGGGTGAGTGGACATAGGAGTCACCCCACACACTCGGCAGGCTGCACTAACTTCCCCTCAAATGTTCTTAGCCCTGCCGACCACCCGAGAGGTGTGTGCCATGAGGAGAAGGCTCAGGGCTTGAGCAAGTTGCTCAAGGTCACAGGGCCGGCGAGAATCCAAGCTCGGATTTGACTTTTCCGCCTCTGGCTCGGGGCCCACCGGTGCCCTGGTCACGGTCACCTGGAAGGTCCCCAAGCAGTCCATGGTGGCACAGGTGCTCTGTGAGCCGTTAGTGCCTTGCCCGTGTGGACTTCGTTGGCCCACATGACCACAACTGGCAGGGTTATTGCCATCCTTACAGAGGAGTAACTGAGGCCCCAGGGGACAGAGTGATGGGCAGAACAGGTGTTCGGCTTCCGGTCATGGACTGCAGGCCGCTCCCCTTCTGGAGACGGTGTCTGTCTGCGGGCTTCCATATGTGGGCTCTGTGTCTTGCAGCCATGCCGTCCTGCTGTCCGTCTGGTCTGCCGGTGGCGCCAGAGAATGTCCACTGCAGCGGCCGGGGCCTGTTGTTTCCTGTGGGTGCTGTGGGAAGCAGGGGAGTTTCCCCTGGAACCCAGCTCAGGAGGAAGCTGCCTGCACACTCCAGGCTTCTCCAGCTCTGTGTTTACCGCTGGGCAGGAGCTGCTGGGTCTGCTCGGCCAGGGCACCCGAGGAATCCCAGCAGAGCCCGATCCCTTCCTGGAGCAGACTGCAGAGTGAGGGCCACCCCGGATCTCCGGGGGTGGGGTACCCACGTCCAGCCTCCCTGAGTCCCCCATTTCTGCTAGCAGAGGCAGTGGGGCTCTCCCTACCCCCCACCCCTTACTGCTCACTTGCTGGCCTCCTTGGCACCCCGCTGTGGGGTGAGGCCCACACTGCTCTGAAAGCTTCCAAGCAAGTTGCTTTCCTGCTAACACCGTTTGCACTTTATTTGCATCTCTTGGTTTCCTTCCCTTTTACAAAAGACCTGTTTCTGTTTCCTAGCCTCTATCTTTTATTTTGGTCTTTAATTTGCCTATACTTGGGGGTTTCTCAAGTAAGAGAAGCCACGTGATATTTAAGCTCATGTGTCTGATTTATTTCAAGGTGGTTCATCTTCCTTCATGATTTCAGTTTATCCTGCCGGAGGGCAGTGTGGAACACCGGTCTTTAGGAGGCAGCTAGTCTCCCTCCTGTGTTTTTATCTCTTACTGGGCTTGCACAGCTTTCTCTGGCCCCTGTGCTGCCAGTGAGATGGAGAGCTTTCCTCTTGCCCTGCCCGTGCCTGGAGCGGTCGCACGGCAGCACGGCCCTGCGTGGTGCACGCTCCTCGTGGGCAGCAGCCTGCTGCACAGCCACAGAGCTCCGCTCGGCTTGCCGTCCCGGCCACGTCAGTCAGAGCGCAGCACGAGCTCAAAACGTTAGGTCCCACTCGGGTGCCCAGCTGTGTGCCGGGCACACACTGTCTCCACGCCACGCAGGGCTGCACTGGCTTGCAGGCAGGGTGGGCAGTGGAGGCCTGACGCTGTTTCGGGGGAGGTGGCACTGGATTCGTCTCCGGGGAAGGGGAAACACGGAGCTCCAAGTAGTCCCGTGCCTCTGGTGCTGACCGACTGTTTATGAGCAGAAATAGAAGCCCCAGTGGGATTTTTTTAGTTAGCTGTGAGTGCGAGAGGAGCCCCAATAGTAGGAGAGCGGTGTGAAATAACCTCCTGCTGTGGCCTGTGCGGCAGGGCACAGGACTGTGTGATGTCCCTGCGTGGACGTCTGCAGGGGTACCAGGGCCGACTGTACAGCTGCTGAGATCCCACATGTCAGGCCTGCAGCAGACGCGGCCGCGTGGCAGGAGAAGCCCCAGCTCAGCCGGCCCGAAAGTTCGTTCCAGCGGCGAGGTGGACGGTCTTCCTGTCCTGTGCCTCGGCATCGTAAACACACTTGGAACGCACTTTGAGACGAGCGTGCACTTGAGTCACGCAGGCCTGGGGGAGGAGGAGCCCCTGCTAGATAATAGCTGAGGTTTTCTTCTTCCTTTCTTTTTGTGCAGAGGTCGCGAGCTCAGTCATACTGCGGTCCAGGCCAAAACAAACTCTATATGATCTACTACCGATTTCCTTTTAAGTTCCCCTTTTCGCTCAGGCCTGACTTCCTTTCATTTTACTCCAACTTGCATTAATCCCAGTTACAGAAGTTTCTTCCTTCTCTTCCTTACCTCTAACTTCAAACGCATCTTACAGAGGAAACAAGTGGCTTTTTTCTTTTTTTTAAGATCTGCTTAAAAGCACACAAAGGACACGCTGGTTCTTGGAATATATTTTGGCAGCCTGCAGTTTCAGAGTTGGCTTCCGGGCTGGGAGGGGAGGGATGTGCGGCTGGGGCTGCCTACGTGATGCTGGGGTTCGTGGGGTGAGCACCTGACCTCCCCTGGCACTCGCAGTGGTCACGTAACAATTGGCTTCTTCGTTTGCCAGCAGCCACGTCTTCCCTGAGGGCACTGCCCCTTTCCGTGGGTGTCCACGTGGGAGCCGAGTGTGACCCAGTGCCCAGGGCCTCTGTGCTGGCTATGCCTGGGCCGGGGTTTCCGGCTGGAGCTCCTGGCGAGCAGCAGCCCCAGGCCTTGCCGTCCTCTTCTCTAGGCAGAGGGGTGCTGGCCTGGCCTCCCAGCCAGCAACAGGCAGGATGTGGGGTCCCAGGCCCGGCCCTCCCTGCCCCCCCCGAAACCTGTGAGGAGCTTGGGGCTTTGGGGAAAGTCCTCCTCTGCTTCCGTCCGCTGTGGAGGTTTTCAAGCTGAGCTCCCAGGAGGGTTGGGGGATGCGAGTGTGGTGAGAGGACACGCTGTCCTCAGTGAGCCCAGAGGGCAAGGGCGCCCTGTGTCCTTGAGCTCCTGGGGTCAGGGCTGGCAGTGCTGCTCCCCAGGCTGGTCAGTGTGGTCATCACCCCAACACGGAGAGGGCAGGCTCCTGAGAGCACCAGCACGCTCCGCTCCGGGGGCCAGGCAGGTGCAGGGCGCCCCCAGTGGCTGCCTCTCAGGGCCCCAGGGCCCCCTGCCCAGTGGAGGTCATTGTGTACCCACCCGAAGGGATCTCCAGCCACCCTGGGGGTAGTGAGGTGCTGTTGGAAAAACTAAAGTGTCCTGCCTTCGTCCTCCTCAGAGAGCCGCAGGGGCCTCGGAGCACCCAGGCACGTGAGGCTGACTGACACGGATGGTGCCATTTACCAGAGAAAAACACGGAAGTGTGGAGGGTGGAACTGTGATCTGCCCAATTCCCCACACCCATAAAGAACCATGTGCAGTAGACACAGTACAGGCCCCACACACGGGGGCATTTGCTCTACCCACATCAAAATGAGACAAAACGAAATTAATTTAACAATGCTGCATTTATCCCAGTACAGCCAAAGTCATATTTCAGCATGGCACTGCATTTCCAGTGCTGGACAGTCGCATGTGGTGGTGGCCACCACACTGGACAGTGCAGAACAGAGCGACCACTGCAGCTGCTGGGATGATGGGTAGATGAAGACCTAGGCCCTGTGCTCGAGAAAGTCTACTTTCTGGGGGTCGAGGACATGTCCTTCAGACATTCTCTCCTGGGGATGCTTCCACAGAGGCGGCCTAGGAATCAGGGCTGTGCTTCGAGTCTGTGGAAGTTCCTAAGTCGTAAGGCCCCATCCTTGGGGTTTATTCATTCTCCCACATAAGCATCTGCCACTCACTCATCCGGTTTCCAAACTGTCTTGAAAATCATCATATTCTCAGTCTTATGTAAGAATCAAATAATTTCAGAAAGGTCCCACCTCCCACCAGGGCCTAGGAAAATTGTCAGTGGGAGCTGAGTGATTTCAGTTGGTGAACAGTTTTTTGAAAATCAGTGACAAAAATATAGAGCTACCTGGGGAACACAATGCCTGCTGGCCGAGATTAATGGCGAGATTAATAAATGGATTGCTTGATGAAAAGGCACAGGAGAACAGAAACCAGCGGCGAGGTTGTGGAGGAGGCCGCTTATTAATGAACTGTCAGCCTGGGGAAAGTTCAGGAAGCTCCCCAGCGCTGAGCACGGCCGCCGGCCCTTCTAATAAAAGTTGGGGTCCTTCAGGAATTAATTACACCAGCCCTGCAGCAGGAATTCGTGGAATTGCGAAACACAGTGGCACTGACCAGCACGGCGGCCGCTGCAAACCGAGAGAGACTAATCATTTTTCACATTGATATGGAGGATATTGTGGCGGCACAGTGGCCAGCCGGGCGCGGGGGCGCGGCGGGTCCAGGTCCTCGCCGGCTAATGAAACTGCACATGCTTGGAGTTTGAAGTCACTTTGCTCTTCGAATGCAAACTTCCCTCCTGGAAGCCGACTTCCTTCTTGTCCTGTGGGTCGGCCTTGAGGGGGTGCCGGATAATTTTCAGGGCGATGATTTGGGGGTCAGATGGACTCCACCGTGAATTATCACGCCACGCAGAGAGCAGGCATGGTGCTCATTCGTTCCTGGCCCCTGTATCTCTCTCGCCCCTCTGGTCCCCAGTTCATCTGGCCTGAAAACCCCTCTGTGCATTAAAAGTAGTGTTGCGCAGCGAAGCAACCAAAAGGAATTTCGCAGCAAGACAGAGGCTGTTGGGCTTTGCGATCTGATACGCACATTAGCGAGCCAGCGGGCTTCTTATCTTTCAGGTCTGCTGTGAAGGTGGGGTGAGCGTTTCCCTCTGTGATGTGTTTAGGCCGAAGGTTCCCAGGCGAGCCATTAATCTCTAGGGCCTCAATTTCATGGTTAACTGTTTCAGTTCAGGCCTCAAGTGCTCCTAATAGGGCTTGCCAATGGAGGAAGTTTCTGGTAATTGATTTACAAGGGTGGTCGAAATACGTGCACGGTGAATGTTTAAGTGGAAAAAAAAATGGGGCGTAGTGAACGACACACGGCCATGCAGCCTCCTCACAGTACTCTTCAAATGCATTTGTCCATTGCTTGCTACACTTTCTGAAGCAGGCCTGAAGGTCTTTTGGGGTCTTTATGCGGTGTGATTGAAATGTGATGAAGCCAGGTGTGGTGGCGCACACCTGCAATCCCAGCACTCGGGAAGCTTAAGCAGGAGGATGGTTGTAAGTTCGAGACCAGCCTGGGCTAAAAATGAGCTCAAGGTCAGCTGAAGCGTAGAGACCCTATCTCAAAAAAAAGAAGTGACTGCGCCACTGAGCGCTGTCCAGCAGAGAGGCAGCACGGGAAACATTACGTTGTGTCTTTACCCACCTTAATCAGTGGGTCTGGCAACTTCCCCAGAGCCAACCCCGAGAGGGCAACATTTTGCATCCATCCATGACATCAAGGCGGCCACGCCAGTGTGACCAAAGACCCTCAGGAAAGGGGACTCCAGAGCTGCTGCAGGAAGCGGCAAGGACAACGGGATGAGTGTGCCTAAAGTGAGGGGAGAAGTCTGAGGGGCTTTCACCGCCGTGTATCTGTCACTGTGATAAATGTTTTAAAAGTGCACTCACTGTGGTTCCTGAGCACAGCTTGTATGTGCTGGGTTTCTAGGAATGAGATAACTGTAAAGAGAGACAATGGATTTGGTTGGTTTCCATGGTTGCTGATGTAGTTTCTCTTTGGGGTCTCATTGTAAAACATTGGCCCCTTTTTTTTCTTTCTGGATTAACAAAATGCTACTTGACTGTCTCCAGATTATAAAATTTCCAGAGCACGATTCCTTCGCCTGCGCAGCGCTTACCACTCCTCCCTTTGTGTGCCGTATCCTTGGGCGCTCGCCCATCCATCACCGGTGACTGACTTTTCAGCCCTCGTAATCCACAGGATACTTATCCTTTTGATTAAAACAACTTAATGGCCTCTTCACGAATAATTAATCTGCTGTCTCTTGACTCTCGGCTCCAGGCCTTTAACTTTAACGCTGAGTTATCCAGCCTGTGTTGCCTTTGGAAGCTTCCCTCCCTTCAGCCTCTTCCCTGCAAGGGTTATACCTTTGGAAACCCCAGTATGTGCGGGACTGAGGTTTGCATAAAGCCACCAGACCACTCCCATCCCACTGCGGTGTGGCCCCAGATCCCGGGATGAAATAAAGGCCATTCTGTGAGGTTTCAAGGTGGAGAGCTGTGTGCTGGAAAGACCAGCAAAAACCCCACGGCTCTGGAGGAGACCTGTGTGTGTGTGTGTCTGTTTATGCGTTTCTAACCCTGGATGTTTTCCCAACAGTGACAACTTATACCAGATGACCTCCCAGCTCGAATGCATGACCTGGAACCAGATGAACTTAGGGGCCACCTTGAAGGGGTGAGTAAGGTCTCCCTCCACCCCCTCAGCACTGTCCACGGCATCTTGAGGCTCCCGAGGGAGCACAGTCCTAGCAAACGCTCATGGTTCTCTGAAGGGCGCTGTCCTCTGTCCCCAATGGGTCACGTTCAGCAGGAAGTTTTCAGAGACACCACCAGGGGGTGTTTCTGTCTGGAATGGGGAACTGTGAATTGGGGGGTGCTGCCTGGCCCCCTCGGCAGCTGGTTAGAGCCCTTCAGAGTTGCTATGTCCCTGCCCCTCCTCTACCTCGAGGTCACAGCCGTTGAGAGCTGCCCCTGCTTGTGGAGCGGCTTTGTGAGCGCAGAGCCCAGGGTCAGGGTCTGCATGTGTGTCCTCGGGAGTCTGCCCGGAACACCCCCACCTGCACGCGCAGGCCTTGTGGGAGATGTGTGCGGAGCCCCGGTGCCAAACCAAGGTGGGGCCTGCTCTGCACCCAAACGTGAGGACCGGTGGACCCACTGTTAGCGCGCAGGGAGCCTGGTTGGGGCTCCTTGAGTGACCCGATCATCCTCAGGAAGTCTCCCCTGGGGTCGGGTACAGTGAGGGGCCGGCGCTGAGTCACGTGGCCTCCCCGGTCCACATCCACACTGCAGTGCAGCGTTGCGCCCAGACCCCAGGTGGGGCTGCAGAGCCCGGCTTGGTCCAGCTCTCACTTGTGCCTCCTCCCGCTGCTGGGCACAGAGGAGCTACGACTTAGCTCAGCACTCGCAGTTCACACCGGCTTTGTGTCTCTGCGAACCATGGGGCTTCTCGCAGAGCCCAGGGTGGGGTCTGCCGGAGCGCCCCTGCCCTCCCCATCCCACCTCTTCTTCTCTTCTAGAGTTGCTGCTGGGAGCGCCAGCTCAGTGAAATGGACAGAAGGGCACAGCAAGTGAGTGGACAATGGCTTGGTGGCTGCCTCTGGGGCCACACAGGAGTTAGGGCGACTTGGGGCGTCGGGGATGGGCAGAACCTACCCTTGGCCACCTCCTCGTGCCCGTCACGGACACACTGTGGACCACGCGGGGCGGTGCCACTTCCCATCCGTGGCCCAGAGACTGTGTCGCGCTTGCTGTCACTTGCTCCGGGTCTCTCCCTCCTCGCAATTCGGCTCGCTCTGCTCTGCTTGCCTTTCAGTCCCAGGACAGAACTGACTGTTGGAGTGATGTGCGTGGCGGGGCTTTGTGAAGACCCCAGCCCCGTAGCTTGCACCTGGCGCCTTCTGCAGTGATTTCTGTCTTTGTCCTCTCTGCCTGGCCCAGCACCAGCCTCCCTCTTCCCGCTCTCATTGGCACTTGGGTCTCTGGTGACAGCAGGGCCCCTTGCCCTGGGACTTGCTGTCAGCCCTCTCCTAACCCTTGCTCTGCTCTGTCCGCCACTGTGTCTCCCCCTGCCCGGCCCCCAGGGCTGTGGCAGTTCCAGGCCTTATTTCTCCTAACTCAGCTTCGCTCTCGCCTCTTGGCCGTCTTGTGGCCCTCTTGCTTTCTGGGTCCTTTCCTTTTCTTCTTGCTGATCTCTCCAGAATTCAGCGACTCCCCTGGGTCTGGTGCCAAGGACAGACAGAGGGTGATTGTGCAGCAGCCCCGAGGTCTGTCTTGGCAGTGCCTCCCACAGGAGCGCGGGGCAGGAATCCTGGTGCGTGCGAGCCTCGGTGTCTCACGGTGCAGATAATTTTGATATTTTTAAAGGTCTTTGGACATGTGACACGCGCCACTTGCTGGGAAGGCAGAGCCCTTGTGTGGGTGAAGAACAAAGTGTGGGAGAGTGTTTTGTGCAGCCCGTGTCCTCACGGGGAAAGCGTGAGGGGTTCTGCTGGTTCGTTACACCTTGGACGGGGGCTCAGAAATCAGACACGTGTCGTGAATACACCCTGTTCTGGGATCCACCGTTCCTATGTGTAGTCCGGGGGGACAGTGCTTAAAGAAAAGAGTGTCCCGGCTGTCGGCCTTTCTGATGTTTCGTCACGCTGTGGATTTGTCCCCTGGAGTCTGTGCCAAGGCCACTGCTCTGTGCATCCTCCTCGGGCTTTGGGCGGTGGCCAGGGTTGGGAAGGGCAGGGCTGGCGCTGAGGTGGCACGTGTGCTGGGCTGCCTGGCCGGTGTTGGTGCGCAGTGCTGCTGCCTGTGATACCCTAGGTCGGTTTACACCTGACCTCGCACCCGTGTCGTGACCCGCTGTGCCTCTTTTTAGCTCTAAGAGGATGGTGTTAGGCTTCTCTCCTCCACGCCCAGGAAGGTGGACAGCTGCCTGGCGGGTCTGCACTTCCGGTCGGGAGTTCGGCCGTCCCCCAGGGGCGCTGTCGGGATGGGGGTGCATCAGTCTCTTCGATGCAGGATTGACTTTCCTTCAACACAACACACGGCACTGTCAGTGTGGAAACTGTGCCTTGGGGGTGACCTAGAGCCTGACAGTGGGGGTGCCTGATGCCAGCGCTCAGGGAAGCTGAAGCAGGAGGGTGGCAAGTTAGTGACTTAGCAAGTCCCTGTCCCAAAAATTAAAACAAAAATGGGCAGGGGCTGGGGCTGCAGCTCGGTGCGAGGCACTGGGAAGAGGCTTTGCTTTAATCTGGAAGGGTTTTGACCTTACGGAAGCCCGTGGTGCCAAATTGCCCTGACAGGGAAGCTCTGGGGCACGTGGCTCTGTAGACGGATGCTGGACTCGGATTTACAGCAAGACACCTCATATCTGCACCTCTCATGGCGGGGAGGCATCATCGATGTTTCGTTAGGAGATCACGAGAGCACATAGCTCACAGCGGACCCAAGCACTGGTGCCTGTGTTCCTCCCTGAGAAGGCTACTTTCTGGACAGTCCCTCTGCAGAGAGGGGCTGGGCTGGCCTGCCCAGGTCCCGCTCTGGTCTGAGGAGATCGCTGTCGCAGGGCTGGGAACAGAGCCCCCAGGAGGGTGGGGACTGGACCCGGCGGGCAGGGCCATCAGAAGCCAGCTGCGATGGGTCCTGTGGCCTCCGCCTCCTGCTCTGGCCCCTCCCTCTGTCCCTTTCTGACCTCCATGTGTCCTTTGGGATCAGCACTGTTTGTGAGGCCTCAAATGGGAGAACCGAGCCTTCCGGCTGAGATTTGAGGAAAGGTGATTTCAAGCCCACTTTCCTTCCCCCATGAGCAAACGCCACTAGGTTTTTAAGATAGGCCCTGCCTGGGCATTCGCTGGTCTGGGGACCCGGCTGGTCGAGGGCACCTTCTTCCTTCAGTTTTCTGTGCCTTCTGTGTGGCTGCCGATTCCTGTGAGCCATGGCCGCCCCGTTCCCTGTTTTGTCTTCTGAAGAAAATATCCTGGGAAAGGGGGAAGCACATCAACCTTGAGCCTGGTCCAAGTCCCTGAGCCCAGGCGGAAGCCACGGGGCTGGGGTGGGGAGTGGAAGCAGCACAATAGGAGGAGGCGCAGGGCAGAGCCGACCTGGGGAGCCCGGGAGACGGGGTCCCAGGCCGGGTCCCAGGCGCAGTCTCGGCAGGAGCCAGGCCGAGACCTCACCGTGCACGGCCCGGCTGCTGGGCTGGCTCCGGTGTGTGGCCAGGGCCGGGTGAGGAGGGCACATGGGACAGTGGCGTCCCGGCCCCTCTGCCTCTGTCCCTGCAGGAGCTGCTGGTCCTCCACACAGCCCCGTGGGTGCTGCTGCAGCAGCTCTTGCTTTGTGTTTGCCTTCCATCGCACGTGGCTCCTCCAGGGAGGAAAGTGGACCGAGAGGGAACGTCGTGACTCAGCCTCTGTCCTGTCCGACTCCCGCAGGAGGACTCATTCTGAAGCCCCCGCTTTCCATGTGCTGTCCCGTCTCTGTCCTCCCTGGCTGCTGGCCTTTCCTGCTCTGTCTCTGAGCTTGTGTTTGGTTATGTGTTTAATTTATGGAAGGAGAGAATTCCTGTCAGCTACAGAACGTTGACAAGTGCACCATCTGGGGCAGAAAGCAGGTGTCAGGGTGGCCCTGCAGGCAGAGCCCTCCGCATGTGACCCGCAGGAAGACCTTTCTCTGTGCACACCTGGGTCGTGGGTGGCTTTCTTTGCTGAGTAGGACTGGCCTTGGTGTGGATGGAGTTCTGCAGATGGGTAGTCAGAGGCTGTCGCAAAGCTGTCTCAGCCTTCGCAAGAGACTTGACTTTGAAAATGTTCTCAGCCTCTTAAAAATTACTAAAGATTTGGGAGCCCGGTGTGTTGGTGCAGTCTGTAGTTCCAACACTCGGAAGGCTGAGGCAGGAGGATTGCAAGTTTGGGTCCTGCCAGGTAACTTGAGAGACCCTGGCTCAAAAACCGGAAAGGGTTGGGGTATAGCAAAGGCTCTGCGTCCACCCCCAGTTCTGGTGGATATTTAGGTAGCGGCCTTGTGGGCTCTTCGTCTTTACAGGATGTTTCTAACCCTTTTAGAGCAGGAACTACATTCATTTCACCAATGGACGGGAAAATGTGTTAAGGCCCCAGTGTGCAAGGAGCTGCTGAGGAAGAGGTGGAAGGTGGGGCCAGCCTCTGCAGGTGGGGCTCACAGGGGCTCTGATTGGCTGCCAGAGGGGTGTGCAGGGCTGGGGCCTGCTAGGTGGGGTGCTCAGGCCCAGGAGGCCCTCACCTATTTCTCTGCCCCAAGTCTGCTCAGGAAAAGCTCTGAGCTTCCAGCAAGAAAAACACTGACCCAGAATCTGCACCAGTAAATATGAGGTCAGCCGAGCGCTTCTCAGAGGCCGGGCTGCTGTGTCCTCCAGGGCCCCTCTGTCCCTGGCGTCATGAGCGCGTCCCTTCCCCCTGGCTGCTTCCCACTCCTCCTGTCAGCGGTGCTGGGGCGGCTGAGATTGGCTTTATTTAAAATGAAAGCAGGCCTTTTTTTTCATTGGAAAAATAACTCAGACTGGTCACTTCTAAAACAGTTCAGGCGGTGCCCAAACGTGATAAAGAAGAGAGAAAGCAGCTGTCACCCCATCACCCGGAGGTAGCCGTAAAGCCACTTTCAGAGCGTTTTGGTGTGTGTTGTAGCTGCAGAAAAAGCCTGGACGCCTCCAGGGATGGACCTGGGGCAGGGGCATGGCGGAGGAGAGGGCCGGGCTCTCCAGAGGGGCGCTCTGCTGGAGGTCACTGCAGAGGGCGGGAGGGATGAGTGTGCCACTGGCTGGAAGACAACAGCCTGAAGATGGTTTTATGATGCTGTTGTGTTTTGAGACAGGCTCTCACTGTATAATACAGACTGGCCTTGAACTCACTGTGTCTGTAGCCCAGGGTGGCTTTGAACAAAGATCCTCCTGCCTCAGCCTTGCAAGTGTTGGGATTACAGGCGTGTGCCACCGTCCCTGGCTCTGAGGAAATTGCGTTTTTAAAAAGTTGTTTTCCTTTACTTACTTTCATTTAGAAACCCGTATTTGCGTATCTGTCTGCAATGGGTGCAACTGGCAAAGCAGAGGGAAGAGTGGGTGGGGGAGAATTGCAGGGCCGGTCGGGCTGGAGCGGAGGCTGGGGTGCGCGCTGGGTTGTGTGCTGGTGGCCAGCCTGAGCGCGGCCCCTGTGCTTTGAGAGCTCTTCTGTGGCTCTCATGAGGACGCGAAACGGCTTTTCTGGTTCACATTTCAGCTCTGTCAGCGCTTTCTTGTGCTCTGAGAAGTTTTACAGCGGAAAGTGTTGTCATGGTGGTCACGTGGGGTGGAGCCCCGCCCCGCCCCCATCGCCCAGGTGTCTGCAGAGCTGCAGCCTCCGCACGTGGCGTAGTTTCATAGCAAAATTCACAGCTTCTTTACGTAGTTCTGGTGTTTGGGGTTTTGCATTATGTTTAGAAAAGATTTTTCCCACCTTATGATTTTGTGAACATCGGGAATACTTACCCCTGGCCTTTATAAAAGTGACTTTTCCATGTTTACACTCGGTTCACCCTGGGTTTACGTGGCTCTCGGAGTCCAGCTTGATTCTCTCCAGGGAGAGGCGGCCTGCTGGGAGCGGCCCTTCCTTCCTCCGACCCTCCTTCCAGCACGGACCTGGACCCGCTCCCCGGCCCCTTCCGCCTCGTCTCTGGCTGTCTTATTTGCTGTACTTTCAGTCTGCCTAAAGAGAGGACACGGGGTCCCCAGCATTGTCCTTCTTTTGGAAGGTATTTCTAGCTACTATTTCTTGCTTGTTACTGGTTGGTTGGTTGATTGAGATGTGGTCACAGTGCGTGGCCCAGGCTGGCCTCCAGCTCCCAGACTCAGGTGATCTTCCTGCCTCGGCCCCCGAGTAGTGAGGACTAAGTCCCCGAGGCCTCTGGACTCTTCTGTGAGATAATCTTCACTTCTAATTTTAAAAATATTACCAGTATGGTTTATCAGTTGTGACAGATTTTACATGTGTCAGCATGAGCTGACCGGAAGCCGTGACTTGGAGTGTAGGGTAGGTTATCTTGGACATGTCTCTGTAAATCTAAAACTGTTCTAAACATATGCCTGTTTTTATTTTGTGGTATTAGGGCCCCCCCCCCCGGGATGCTGTACTTCTGCAGAGCTACGTCCCCAGCCTTTTTAACTTCTGAGACAAGATTGCCAAGGCTGACCTTAAACTTGTGGTCCTCCTGCTTCAGCCTCCCTAGCAGCGTGTTATATATAGGTTATGCTCATCAAAATAGATGGTTTTTTAATGGAAAGTCCTAACTGGAATTTTAAATGGATCACATCATGCTTGAAAATCAGGTCTGGCCAAGACTGATGTTAAAAATTTGGAATCATTTCTTCACAAATGTATTTCCCAAAATTTTTTTAACTCTTATTCTATGCCGGATACCCCTATTGGAGAGCCCCCTTCTCTCAAGACTTCAATGCCTCTTGCCTTAGAATTCCTTGGAGAACAGTATAGTTCATATGAGTTTATTACATGGTTTTCCTTTTTTGTCAGCCTAGAACTACTAGGTCGTTTGGTCCCTCCTTCCTTCCCTCTTCCTGTTCCTCCTTCCTCCCTCCTTCCGCCTGCCTCTTTCCCTCCCCCTCTCTCCTCCCTCCTGCTGGACACGAGCCCCGGGGCCTTTACCATGGTAGGTGCATGGGTGTCCTTTGGAGGTGATGGACCAGCGCGGACTTCCGGCCCTTCTCTGGCCTCTGTTTCTCCTGGAGAAGCAGGACAAACTCAGTCCTGCAGCCCTGAGCTGGCCCCGGGGGTCCAGGAGGAGCAGGTGGGCAGGAGCCTTGGAGGACAGGGCTGGAAGGAGCCTCTGCTCTTCCTGTGTGGGGTGCAGGCTTGTCTTTGTGTGGGTTTAGGCCTCGGTCTTTGGGGTCTCCAGAGCCGAAGCATTTAGAGGCTGGCGAGTCAGCGACGTCAGCTTGGCTGACTCTCCTGAGCCCCTTGCTGCCCACTCAGTCCCCTCCACACTTGCTTCCTCTGTGGGTTTTTCTGAGCTGGTGGGTCAGTGGTCATCCAGCATCCACAGTCCCGACTGGGCAGGTGGCTGCCCCCTTGCAGTCTGTAACTTTGCACCTCTGTCCCGTGTCTCCTGGGAACAGGTAGCTAGCACTAGAGGATTAAGTGTGGGTTCCTTTTCCAAGGTTCAGCCTCACCTCTCGTGTTGGAGCGTAAAGGGCGCCCCGTTGCTTAGCCTGGCCCTTTCCCTGAGAACCTGGCACTGGACGAGGGCGCTGGGCCCCCAGGCCTGCAGTCAGCGCTGTCAGCACCAGGAGCGGCCAGGTAGTTCGCACCTCAGACGTAAGCCGGAGCGTCCAGGATGGGGCCGGACGGGGAGCTCTGCGCTCTGGGGCTGAGGCCGAGGTCCCCCGTGCTGATGACCCTCGGAGGTGAGAAGCTGGGGTGAGGACAGCTCCCCACCTGGCCCTAGCTGCAGGTGGGAGGACGGGCCACGGCAGAGTCCGCCTCTTTGACTGTCTCCTTGAAGGCCAGTGCACCCCTAAAGGCTCTTTCTCTTCTCTTTTACTGACTTCTTCTTTCTTTTGCCTCATGTGTTGATAAGGGATTTCAAAGATGCTCTGGTTTTCCTCATCTGTAAAACCTCAGCTCCTTTTTATTAATCTTCTTGTGCCTGGGGAACATCAGAGTTAATCATTTCTAAAGGAGCTGCTCTTCCAACGCGGCGTCTTCCCCAGAGCGAGCCTCAGTGTGCAGGGTCCTCACTGGGGGAGGGCTCGGCATTCGTGTCCTACCAGGGAGCTTTTCCTTCGTGCAGGCTTTTGAAGGATGTGAGCTGATGGTTTTTAAAGCTGTCGAGGAAAAGCAAACTTTCCTAGGACACATTTCACGCGTGTGAATGCCGCGTTGGAAAATGTAGTCTGGGCCCCGCTGGAAGTGAAGTCACCAGGTGTGCTCTCTGCCAAGAACTGCTTCTGCGGAGTCTGTTTTCCCAGATAGGTACCAAGTGTTTCCCTTTCTGTACAAAATCGTGCAGAGGTCGAGCTGCTCTGCTATACCACTGCTGCTTTCCTTGTACCAGAAGTAAACAGGCACCTCACGGCGGAGCCAAATTCCGCCGGTGGAGGTGGGTTTGAAACTCAACCTCCTCACTGTCTCCACGCCCCCGTCCCCCCCCCCCGCAACGCCCGCTACATTTTCTAAGGTTAAACAAGCCCAATTTCATTCATTCCCAAGAGGAGAGACCTGGGAATCGTTCAGGGTCAGGCTGATAGGGTGGAACTTGTCTGGATGGGGCGGGGCATCCCTGGGACAGCCCAGCTAACTGGGAGGGAAGAAGGGGGGCCGTGACCTGGACTCAGTGCCCCCATTGGTTCAAATGCTTCAGCCACTGTTGGTGGCTTTGTAGTGAAATGGGGGTGACGTTAGCCCCCCCATTGAGTGCGCCATTAGGTGAGGTTCGCTACCTCATCCGGCAGGAAGGCGAGGCTGGAGCTCCCTGCAGAGCCTGGCGCCAGTCTGTGTGGGGGACATGCAGGGGCTGCGCTGGGAACCTAAAGGAGCTGGGGCGGAACCTCAGAGTCAGTGGCGCTGAAGACCGGAGCTGCGGGAAGAGGCCAAGGGCAGACTTCCTCCTGCCGTGTTCATGCAGTCCAGGCTCCAAGCCTGCTCGTTGGTGCCACCCATATGCGGGGTGTGTCCTCCCTCCTGAGTTGGCCGTCCACCTGTCAGTCACCCAGAGCTTTACCGGTCCTCTAGGTGGGCTCTTACTCAAGCCAGCGAGGCGCTGTGTTACCTGACCCCATTGCTCCTTCCACAGACCGCTGGAGGTAAAGGGGCAGGAACTGCTGCCTCCACTTTACCTGAAGCTGGGCCAGGGAGGCCGATTCATCCCCAAGGTGACGCCGTCATGGCTGCCAGGCTGTACTGATGCGCAGACACTGGTTCTGCTGTGCCAGTCCCTGGGTCGACACGAAGCGTACGATGACCAGTTTTGTGGTGGCTGGTCACTCACTGTGCATGACCGCAGCCCTCCTGAGTAGTCTGTGGGGTAAATTTCTGAGCGATGTCTAAAGCAAACCCCCAAAGTAGAGGATTAGCTGTGTTTTCCAGCAGTGAATCCTGGCTGCAGAGGGGGTGGGGTGACACACAGGTGACCTTTGAGCAAATAAATGAGTGGGTGCAGAATACAGGTCTTTAGGTGCAGGATCCCTGCACCCCCAGAGGTCCTTTGGAGACACAGGATCCAGGCTAATTCAGCTTTCACACTGCACCTGCAGGAAACCAAGGGCCTCCTGTCCCCTTGGGAAGTCTGGCGAGCTGCTGGGCCGAGGTACCCAGGTCCCACCTGTTGGAACCTGTGCTGCTGTGTGTGGCCAGTGCATTCGCAGACATGGCTCGGGAAGGACCCTGCATGGAGAGGGTTCTGGGGACAACCCAGGGGGGCTGAACTCTAGGTGTGAGGACAGGGGTGCTTGTAAGAGGAAGCACTGGGAGTCCTGACCTCCGAAGGCGGGATGTGAAGCAAGAGGGTGGTGTGGTGCCAAGAAGGGACCAAAAAATGGGCGTCGCGGGGCCTGTGGTCCCCAACTCAAGCAGGTGAGGCAGGAGGATCGCTTGAACTCAGGAGTTTGAGAGCAGCCTGGGTGACGTAGCCGGACCTCATAGCCTCCCCCCCCCCAATAATTCTAGAAACCAGGAAGATAAGAAGTTCTTCCCTCAGTGCGTTGGAGGAAAGCAGCCTTCAGACCCCTCGGCCTTGGTCTGTTCTCCAGAAGCGCAGGACACTGAGCTCGGGTTGTTCTGAGCTGCTGAGTCTGGGCGCTCTGTGACAGCCGTCACCTCGGTCCAGTGTGGCCAGCACAGGGGCTCCGTCTAGAATTCA
>PVJX010018446.1:0-36491 GCA_004027295.1 Dolichotis patagonum
AGGTAGCTATTCTGTTTGCAGACAATGTGGACT
Organism: Dolichotis patagonum; assembly: GCA_004027295.1. Taxonomy (NCBI): domain Eukaryota; kingdom Metazoa; phylum Chordata; class Mammalia; order Rodentia; family Caviidae; genus Dolichotis; species Dolichotis patagonum. The sequence goes on from PVJX010018446.1 coordinate 34, forward strand.
TCAAACCAAGAATGATCCAAAGAGATAAAAATGGTCACTACATACTAGTTAGGGGAAAGTTTAAAGAGGAAGAGATAACAATCTTAAATATATATGCACCAAATTCCAGAGCACCCAGCTATACAAAGCAAATATTAACAGAAATGAAAAATCAAATAAGTAATAACACAAATATAATGGAAAACCTCAACATGCCATTGAGACAAAGGGCCAGATCAACTAGACAGTAAATCAGCAAAGAAAAAACAGAACTGAATCACACCTGTGAACAAAGAGATTTGATAGATGTTTACACAGTATGCCATCCAACATCAGAATATACATTCTTCTCAGCATTACATGGGATATTCTCTAAAACAGACCATATGCTAGCCCACAGAAAATATTTAAGTAAATGCAAAAGAATTGAAATCATCCCATGCATGTTATCAGATCATAGAACCATTAAACTAGAAAATAATGACAAAAGCAACTACAAAATCCTCACAAACACATGGAAACTGAGTAATACATTCTTAAGCAATCAGTGGGTCATGGAAGAAATTAAAGAAGAAATCAAACAATATCTACAAGAAAACAAAAATAAAATTAAAACTTACTGGAATTTGTGGAATGCAATGAAAGCAGGCTTCAGAGGAAAATATATTGCACTGAGTTCCCACATCAAGAAAACTGAATGAACACAAATAAACAACTCGATCCTGCAACTCAGACATATAGAAACAGAAGAGCAAGCCAAGCCCAAAGCCAAAAGAAGGGAGGAAATTATAAAGATCAGAGCAGAAATTAATGCTATAGAGACTAATTAGACAATACAAAGAATCAATGAATCAAAGAGTTGCTCCTTTGAAAGAATAAATAAAATTGATAGCCAACCTTATTAAAAAAAGGAAAGAAAAAACTCAAATTCATGCAATAAAGAAAGAAAAAGTTGAAATCACTACAAACTCCATGGAAATACAGAAGATCATCAATACCTATTTTGAAAAACTCTATTCTCACATGTTCCATAACACAGAAGAAATGGACAGATTCCTAGAAACATATGAGCTATCAAAACTAGGTCAGGAAGATGTAAAGCTGCTTAATAACCCAATTTCTATTAATGAAATTGAAAATGTAATTATGTCCTTTCCAACAGGAAGAAACAAGTCCCAGTTGGATTCACTGCAGAATTTTAAAAGAAATACAAAGAAGACTTATGCCAACACTCCCCAAACTCTTCAATGAAATCAAATGGGAAGCATTTCTTCCTAAGTCATTCCTGGAAGCAAATATCACTCTAGTACCAAATCCTGAGAAAGACCCAACTAAAAAAGAGAACTATAGGCCAATCTCCCTAATGTACATAGATGCAAAAAATCTCAATAAAATATTGGCAAACAGGATGGAGCAAATCATCAAGAAGATTGTACACAATGACCAAGTGGGTTTCATCCCAGGAATGCAGGGATGGTTCAACATACATAAATCAATAAATATAATCCACCATATCAATAGAGCCAAAAGCAAGAACCACATGATCATCTCTATAGATGCAGAAAAAGCTTTTGATAAGGTCCAACACCCATTCATAATAAGAACCTTATAGAGAATTGCAATAGATGGTCTTTACCTCAATATGGTAAAGACCATCTATGACAAACTAACAATCAGCATCATATTAAATGGCCAAAAACTGAAAGCCTTTACCTTAAAATAAGGCACAAGACAGGGATGTCCCTTATCACCACTCCTATTCAACATAGTACTGGAAATATTAGCCAGACCAATTAGACATTAAACAGAAATAAAAGCAGTAAAGGTAGGAAAAGAGGAAGTTAAATTATTGTTATTTGCAGAAGACATGATACTCTACATAGAAGACCTCCAAAACACCATTGAAAGACTCCTAGATATGGTAAATAAATTCAACAATGTAGCTAGAAATGAAGTCAATACTCAAAATCAATAGCATTCCTTTACACTAACAACAAAAGCAGGGAGAGAGAAATAAGAGAAGTCACACACTTTACACTAGCATCCAAAAAAAATGAAATGCTTAGGAATTAATCTTATTAAGGAAGTAAAGAACCATACAAGGTAAATTATAATACCCTGAAAAAAGAAATAGAAGAGGACCTCAGAAAATGGGAAGACATTCCTTGTTCATGGATAGGAAGAATAAATATTGTGAAAATGGCCATTTTCCCAAAATTGTTATACAGATTCAATGCATTCCCAAAGAAAATACCACTAGCATACCTCATAGATCTAGAGAAATCACTTCCAAAATTCATCTGAAACTAGAAGAGACTTCGAGTACCAAAAGCAATTCTAAGCAGCAAAGGCAAGGCAGGAGGCATCACAATCCATGACTTGAAGATATACCACAAAGCTACTGTAATAAAATCAACATGGTACTGGACCACGTTAACTTTGATAAATGGGCCAAACATGCTCGCTGGAAGAACAATAGTCTCTATAATAAATGGTGCTGGAAAAATTGGCTCTCCTTATGCTGAAAACTAAAAGTAGACCCATGCTTATCATCATGTCCTAAACTAAAATCCAAATGGATCAAAGATCTAAATATTGAAATGGAAACACTGAATCTGTTGGAACCCAAAGTAGGTAAAATTCTTGAAGACATAGCAGTAGGTAAAGAATTTATGAACAAGACTCAAACCACATCAGAAATATTCCCCAGAATCAGTAACTGAGATCACATCTTACTAAAGAGTTTCTGTATGTTGAAAGAAATCTCTAGCATAGTGAAAAGAAAACCCACAATCTTGTAAAAAAATCTTAGTGAACTGTCCCTCAGACAAAAAGGACTTCTGTCTAGAACTTATGAAGAATTAAAAAAAATCAGACCCTCGACATTCAAAGACCCAACCCAAAAATAGGCCTCTGAGATAAATACACAGTTCTCAGATGAAGAAATATAAATGGCAAAGAAATGCATGAAAAAATGTTCATCATCATTAGTCATTAGAGAAATGCAAATTAAAACCACACTGAGATTCCAGCTCACTCCAGAATGAATGGGCAAGATAAAAAAACAACTATCAATAACAAATAATGAAGATGCTGTGAGGAAAAAGGAACTCTTCTGCACTGTTCATGGGAGTGTAGCCTGATTCAAACACCGTGGAGGTCGGTCTTGAGATTCCTCAAAACTTGGGATTGGAAGTCCCATTTGACCCAGCTATTTCACTTCTGGGCATATTCCCAGAAGAACTGAAAACATCATATCACAGTGATATATGTGCACCCATGTTTATAGCAGCACAATTTGTAATAGTCAGATCTTGGAAACAACCTAAGTGCCCATCAACTGAGGAATGGATAAAAAAGTTGTGGCATTTTTATACAATGGAGTATTATTTAGCTATAAAGAATGATCACATCATGATATTTATAAACAAATGGATGTAAGTTGAGGCCATACTCATAAGTGAAATAAACCAAACTCAACTCACATGTATAATTACCTTAGTCTCCCTAGTGTAAGAAATGGTAAGAGTACATAAGATTTTATGGTAATCATGATTCGCCATTATATTGCTTTAAAGACTTTTAGTGTTTTCATTCATCAGTAGGAATGGTTTCATTCTGTTTTGTTAGATTTCATTATGAGTGATGGTATGAACAGTTATTTTTAAGAAAACAGGACATCATGGCAGCCATTGCTGATTTAATATCATCTTGCTTTGAAGTCCTACCATGCTTTTGTTCCTTTAGTACCATCAGTTCTATCATGTTGTGTGGTATTATATTTTAATATATATGATAGTATAAGCAAATTTTTTATTGAAAATGAGGTATTACAGTAACCATTGATCATGTTCTCTTATTTGGTTCAGAATGCCCTGTAATTCTTTCATAAATGGTTTTATACTATTTTTGTTATGTTTGATATTATTGTATGTGAAGCCATGCTCAACTATTACAAAGAAAGAGACATTATGGTAGCTACTGTTAATATCCGGTTGTCTTGTTTTAAAGTGCTGTGTTGCTTATGTTGTTCTATTATGATCTGGTTTCTTCTGTCCTCTTTTGTATTATTATATTTAAAATTTAAAAAAAACACAAAACATGAAGTCACACAGCAAGTAACCTTGGTAATTATATCTGAATCCAAGTATTACCTTCCAATAACTGTTGTATTTTTTACTGTAAAAATTTTCAAAACATTGAAACTTAAGGAAATGCTATAATGGATCCTCATCACCCAACTTTAGCAATCAGCAAACTTTTTGAATCTCTATCTCCATACCTTCACTCAGTTGATAATTTAATTCAATTTAATTTTAGGGGAAGATTATTAGCACAGTGCTTCTTTCACACCAGGTAAAAACTCCACCACTGAGCTACAAACAAAACTTTTGCTATTTATATTTTTATACTATTTTAGATGAAATTTACATACATAGTACCCTGGAATGTAGAATTATTAACTATAAAATATTGATGAATGGATCTATTCTCTCTGTGCTATGTGATCACAAAAACTGTGAATATTTAAATTAAATACAACTGTATTACAATAACAGATACTGCCATGAATCTCCTTTAAAATACTCCTACTTATGTGAAACTAACTTCTCACATTGTTCATGCTACTTTGTAAGGCAATTCTGAAATTCCTTTTTTGTGGGTGTGCTTTGCTGTACTGTCTAGGCTACTTTGATGTCCCAAAGAAGTTAAAATATAAAAAGATTATCTTTCATAGTGTCAGATCATGTGAATATGGTGGATGAGCGCACTCTGAAATATATTTATTGGACATAAATTGCTGTAAATATTTGATAAATAAGGGATATTCAATTAATTTTGTGGGTGTTTAGATTAAAATTTTATTACAGTAAAATGCATTATAATTAATCTCCTGAAAGTTGTAAAAATAACAATCATCTCTTTGATTATATTTCTCCCATTGTTTTTCGGCACTGTGTCTTTTATTATAGTAAAAATTTAAAGTTAATTATTCACTATGAATTTCAATCACCCCATTGCAGGTAATCTATAGCTTGATAATAGTAGAGAAAATTTCTGGTTCTCCTAGATCTTTATCAAATTGTAAAGGAAACAAGAAATGTAGAGAAGGGGGAAGAAAGGAGGAAGCAGATGGGAAAGTTATCTAAAAAGATTTATGTCATTTACCAACTCCCCAAGATGAATATAAGCATGCAAACAGGTAATAACAAACATTTTTTAAAATCAAAGAAAATTACTTATCTCCCTGAAAACTTTCCTCATCTCTAACATGGGTAAATGTATAAATGAGTGTATTAAACAATTAAATATATTTAATTGAGGAAGAGAGAATGCTTTCTTTTGGGACAGGTTAAGTTAGTAAGAGGGTTGAACCAAGGATACTGATGTGCTAAACAGTACCACTGAGTTACAATAGCTGTATTTTTTATCCAATTATTCTCCCCTTTTTTCACACACCCATGTGCATATCCAATGATATGAAGGTCTAAAAAATATATGGTGTGTTTAACTTAGGATGGGTAGTAGAACAGTACTGTAAAGAGATTATAATTTTGCTTAATATACTTTCATAGTTTTTTTAGATTTATTCAAATTTTATTTTTGCAATTTGAATTATAAGTAAATAATAAATTATCAAAACATTCTGTTCAACAAATATAATACATCCTGTGTAGTTAACTATACATAGTAAATAAAAGTTTGATAACTTTCATTTATCAAATATCAACACTAGAAATCTTAAATGGCAAGGCACAGAGAGGTTGAAGATACTTGCATCATGATAAAAGACAGAAACGTTCCTATCCAATATAAAGAACTCCTAAAAATTGAATAGAATGTGATAGAAAAACAGAAAAATAAGACAAATGTGTGAAATAGAACTTTACAAGGAGAAGACACAAATGAATAGCACACATAAAATTGCTTTTTAACTCACTCATTTTCATAGTAATGCAAACTAAAGCCACAATGAGAAGCACATGAAAGTTATCAGTGAGTTACATTTTGACCATTGTTTTTCTGAAAGTCTGTGTTAACAAGTATAAGAATTGATGACTTTCAAAATTATTTTTCAGAAAGCAACTTGGTAGTTTCTTTTATAAAATTGAGGATGTAATATAGCTTTTTATAGTCTCAGTAAGACATTACCTTTTTCATGATTATGCACCAATGATCTAGGGGGTAATTTAAACTTAATTGAAGAAGAGAGTTGTATGAAAAATAAAAATAATTGACATTAATTTATTTCACATGTTTATTTATTTGACAGAACCTGAGTTAAAGCTTTTGTTCCTTTCTCATAGCTTTAGATTGAGTACCTTAAAATATATATCAAATGATAATTTTACATATAGACCAGATAAATAAGGGATAATAATGATAGCATGATAATTCAGTAAATGCACACAGAATATTTCATCATTTTTTAGGTAAATATAGATCATTATTATGACAAATTGTTTATACTCTAATTGAAGAAAACTAAGATTCAGGAACTTTTGGTAAGCTTCTGGTTTCTTTGTGCCCATAAAATTGCACTTCAAAATCACCCTTTTCTCATTGTCATAATGTTTGAGAAGACTTCCTTCATGCTTGCATAAATTTTGCCACCAAAGCACTTTACAAGCTTTGACTTTATTGCTTCATCTACTTCTGACATTTGCCATGTCTTCACTGTAGTGAGATAATACTTGTAACTAATGTCCCTAAAATCCCATAGGTACAGAATGCCTGATAATAAAAAATATAAATTTTAATATTTCATAACTCCCTTACACGGTGACTGCTAGAAAGTTAAGGTTAGAAGAAATCGTGGATGCTAAGAAGTTTTAGGCTGAAAAAATTAGTGAAAAGAATTATGGGTGAGTATCAGCAGGTATTACTTCCATCCCACTCCCAGTTTTTCCAGGTGTGACATGTTGTACAGGTCACTAAAATACTGTTATCTTTCATTTCCTACCCAGTAAGATATAAATAGCAAAAAGAGGCTTGATCTTACTTAGATTTTCCAAAATAGGAAATCAAATTGGACTGAAATGTACAAGAAATTATAGAAAAGACTAGATATGTTTACAATTATTTTAAAAATTTACCAGTTAAAGTTTACTGAAATAAAATTTTTGGCTAGATGAGAAGACCACTTTTGAATTGTACTATTATTAGTTCCACAGAATAAAAAGGCGTAATTTCAGAAAATTTTTCTCCATACAGTGTTGTAACAAATTGGAATCTGTGGAATCTCTGTTCTGGCACTATGACAAGGAAATTTTATGCCTAAAAATTTCTCAGCTTCTGATTGAAAGATTTGTTCTAGATAATTTTAAAGTTGTCTTCCAGAGTTACTCAAAGTTTCAAATATTTTAATTGAAAGAGTTATAAATTTACCACCAATTTGCATATAACCACCTTGTTAAACTTATGTACAATTGTTTTAATGAAACAGTGACTGATAACAGTATTGAAGCAGAAGCCAAATGGGATTCCCAGAAGGACCACCCAGATATGGAGTAGGGGCAAAGAGCAGCATTATTTTTAGTAAGGCTCAGCAATGGCCTTATATCACCCCAAAAGCCTTGAACAGATCTTTACCTTCACTTTTATGCTGTTTCTTTTGTACAGGGAAACCTTGTATTGGTGGGCAGCATCAGCTGAGGTTACAGAAGCATAAGAGTTGTTAGTGAGAGCAGGATCAGTGGCAGGACTTTCCAAGGTTGTTATGCTGTGTTGCAAAGTGGTCTTGGATTTCTAGGTAATCACTGCTAGGTAATACAAACTGTAAACAGGGGGCTGGGGTTTCTCCTCCATCCTCCTGTCTAAGACTTTCTTTGAAGAGCCTCATACTGACTTTTACCATCACTGCTTGACTCTGTGTAACTTTTTTATTGACTGTTACGCTCTAGGCCATAGAATCCGGGAAGTCATTTTCTAACCAACAATGGTCTGTATTATGGTGCTAAGAGCTCAAATTATCAAAGGCAAAAGACAAGTGATAACCAAACAGATCCCAATTATAGGAATACATCCTCCCATTAAAATCTTCAAAGCCCCTAATGTTAGTCCTTTACTCAAATTTTACCCCCAGGAGAAAATAGTTGCAGGGGACTTAACATGCTAAAGGGGGTTCTCTATAATGTCTAAGCATCTATTTTTGGGAGATCTTTCCCATCTCAGCAAGTTGTTTTTCTTGGAAAGGTTTTCCTACCAACCTTATGATGTGTGTAAATCCTTTAAAGATATTAGGAGGCCTGACATTCAGGATTTCATAAGGGAAATAGCCTGTGATCTGGTGAGGGTTTCATCATGCTTGGAGGAGAACAATGAGTAAGGTGTGAATCCAGATGAGCCCTGTTTCTTGGAAAAAATTTTCTAGATCTGTCTTTTGGGTCTTTTTTTCCCTTTCCTGAGGTTTGGGGATGATAGGTTACATGCAGATTCCAATTAATTTACAATGACCATGGCTTTCCTTGAACCACTAATGCAACAAAGATGTGTTCATTGCTGGACCCCATGCTTAAAGGGAGACCACAGCAGAGAATAATCTCTGGTAATAGCCACCATGTCACTTCATGGAACTGCTCAATCTGACAAGGAAAAACCTCTATCCAGTTGGAGTATGTGCAATCCATGACCAGTAGTTAACAGAAACTTCTATATTTGGGGAGTTTTGGGAAAATAGACCTGAATGTCTTCAAATGATGCAGATCCCACACTTTGGACCCATGCTGAGACCTCTGGGCTCACTTTCAGGTTGTGTTAGGTGCAAGTGACACATTGCTAGGTGACCTGTTTCTTCAGGGCAGTTATCTGGTGGATGTAAATATACCAACCAGACAGAATTTTTAGTTATTTTTTTCCTAAATGGGTGGTCCTGTGAGCCATCTTTGCCAGGTAGGGACACAGGTGAGTAGATACCGCAACTTAACAGTCTGGGATTGTATACCTTTCTTCTGTTTCCTTAGTTTCTGTTATGGCTTGTGTCTAGATGTCCTCTCAAAGCCTCATGCAGTCATGGGAGCAGACTTATAGTACTTGTGAATGATACCACTGTTCAATTCTCAGGTTATGGTGTGAGTGCTACACCAACCCTTGGATGGATAGCTCACATACAATATAAGAGACATAAAGAATCTTCTGCATGCGCCTCCCTTTGTATGTTTGTTGCTTTTGCTTCCACCACCATGAATATTAGTCCCTCTTCCATGTACTGCTCTGCCTTGGAACCATCTGAGTATGGAGTGAAACTTCCACAAACTGTGAACTAAATAAACCTTCCCATCCTTAATTTTTGGCATTGATTATTTTGCCTCAGCAATGAGACAGAAATAACTAACATAGTTTCTTTATTTTTGCTTTTGTTCCACACATTGCACTTTTTCCATTGTACATGTTGGCTCTACATTCTCAGTGGAATGGGGCAAGTGCTGTGGCTTCCAGCCTAATGCTAGCAGTCATGGAATCCCATTCAGCTCTCTCACTTCCCTTTTATTCCTTATATATATTTTTTTTCTCTGATGTACCTAGCAGTGGACAACAGAAACTTATCAAGGAGTCCAGACTACCTCTAGAAGCCAAAATGTCTTGGATACTTTTCTCTCATTGCTGAGACAAATTCCTGATGTCCAAAATTAGGGAAGTGAAGGTTTATTTATCTTACAATTTTGGAAGTTTCAGTCCATATTCAGCTGGCTCCAAGGCAGGATGGCATGGCTGAGAGGCAGCCATTCATGGTGTCCCTAAAGGACAAAAGCAAACAGCAAAAGAGAGATCCAAGTACACCTCCTTCCTGCCCTTACACTATATGCCAGCTCCACACCAGGGTGGGTGCATCACTCACACCACCAATCCCAGTGCCAAACAACAAACCAATCATGAATGCCAGACTCAGCCATGGCTAAGTTTGCATGAGGTTTGGGGCAGTTGTCTGGACAGAAACCATAATATGAGGATATCTTGGAGGTACTCGAATTTTTTGTGTGTGTCCCCTAACATGAATAGGTCTATTCCCCTTTATGGGGCCTAATGTATGTGTAAGGTTAGGAAGGAATACTTACAGTCAGTGTAGGTATTTAGTATCATTATTTTCTTCCCTCACTTCAGCACTTAAGTCAGTTTTGACGATTTTTTTTCTGTGTATAGACATTTGTTGTGGCAATAGTTAAGACTCAATGATGTCTTCTAGGGTGTCAACCATGTACCTGGCTTGTCACCTCCTAGTTTCATCTACATGGCTACTTCTGTCCACAAACAGTTTTAGTCTGGGATGCTGGGAGGGGCTGGTCATGTAAGTCTAGTCAGCTTGGGTAAACTTGTTTAATAGCCTCCTCAAAATAATTCAGGGGATGTCTAACTTGGGAAGGAAGAGTGGCTGGATTCTGGTTATTGGAAACCCCTACTCAAATGTGGGGGTATCTATAAAGCAGACTCTGGTACTGAGTCAGGCATGAGTTGATGAGCCAATGATGACATCTAGCATTCATGAGTGATGACTATATGTGGAATTTGTGCCCACAAATCTTAGCCCAAGATTAACTTGTGAGTCTCCTTGATCAAGAGAGCAGTTGCAGAAAGAGTTTTCAGCCAAGGAGACCAATCCTGCACAAATAAATCCAGCTGTTTGGATTGGTAAGCTTTCCCAAGACCCCAGATTCTGAATAAGTACTCTGATTTCTGTCTTTTTCCAATCATTTATGTAAAAGATACAGAACTTACTCAACTCCAGGAGACCCAGTGCCCATGCTTCCTAGAGGTTTTTCAAGGTTTTGAAAACAGTCTGTTGTTTCTTCTCTCAATTTAGGGTTTCCATTTCTCCTCTATTGATAGTTTTGTAGAGATGACTGGCCAGAATGGCATAGTAGGTGATCCATGTTCTACAGAAACCTGAGGGTCCAGGAATTCTCACTTTACTCCAGGTTTGGCCTTTGGCATGTTCTAGATCATTTTCTTCTGGACCATCACCAGTATAAATCTCAAGGCCAGATGCCAGGATTGTTAAAGATTTCTGGCTCTGGCATTTGCCCAGTGTTCCCCAGGTGTAAGTGGATGGTTGTTTTAGAAAGGAAGCCTCTGAGTCACTGGAGAAGATTGGCAATGTTTTCTTTTATAAGGGAATTGTTTGCTTGAGCAGGACACAATGGCAACCAGAACTCAAGAAGGAGCCTCCCTCAAAAAGGTGGGGGTGGGTAAATAGCTGTAGCTATGAGTCCACCTAGGGAAATTGGTTTGGGTGTGTGGAATTTCCTGTCATAACCCACCAAACCTTTGGGACCAGATCCCTTTCCACCTAGCTCTGAGTGGACCACTCAACTTGGAATGATGGCCATTCCACCTCACATAGGTTCCAAAGTTTCCTTTTTTGGGGGGGTGGTCCAGAGTTACTTGGGAGTCTGTTTTTTTTCCCCACAGTGTTGGAGACCACTATGAAGTGGCTCTGATCAGGATTTAAATTTTACTAATTGGCTTTCTATGTTTATCTGTGAGTCTGTCCTAGGCCTCGGCCCCTTGCCTGGCAACAGGAGCTGATTCATAGTAAGGGAACCTCTATGAATCACTGGTCCTGGCTGAGACCTGTAGTGGTCTGTGAGGCCAGAGATACCTCAAAGGGCAAGATAATGCCACAGCTGAAGGCACTTTGGTTCTTCCACTAGTTAAGTAACTGGAGACAGCAGTTAAAGGAAGTTCACTCCTGCAGTCTCAATCCTACCATGAGTGTTATCTTGGAGATAAGATGATTCTCCTAAATTGGCATACCACTTGGAGAAATCTGCAGTGACTCCCAAGGTCCTGCTCATTTCCTGAGCTTTTTTCAGTTTTCTTCCCTTTTGTCCTTAGTTCTTGGTGCTAATAAAAGTGGCTGATCCAAAGAGATCGAACACTTAGCCCTCAGAGTCATGAGCTCAACTAAAGGGTTTTGAACCTCCTAGAGCCCTAAAACATCATGCAATTGTCTTGTTTTATTTATCCTCCACCATACACTCATTTGGGAGATTGGGGATCTATAACAGGACCCGGTACCATAGTTTCCACTGAAACCCTTCTTAAAATTTTCATCATAGCATCTAATGGAGTGGACTTGCTCTGACTTCCCTCTATGGTTCCCAACACCCACAAAGAAAGATACATAAAAGAGACACAAATTGCTTTGTCTGCCACTAGCCAGTCTCCTCATGGAGATATTTCAGGCTCCTCTGATCACTGGCGAGTCAGTGACCTTGGATATCATTGCAGTGCTGTCCTAAACCATATGACAATGACCCTGGAACTATTTGGGACTCCTGCATTCAGTTCAGCCTTGTGCACCCAAACTGGAGTTCAGGGTGTGTTGTCCATCTCTTTCACACATTTTCACTCACTGACATAGTCCAGAAGACTTCTATCCACGAACAGTGGCGTAGAGGATTCCAGTTTCACTGCATTCTTGCAACTAGTAGAGGAAAACAAGTGGGTGATCAGATCTCTCTGTAGATCCTTTTACACATCTCCTTTTAAGTTGGAGGCCCTGACATCTGCTAAATGTCATTTGGATATCTCTGTTAAAGCCCTTTTTGGATAACCAGCTGGGATTCTTTGCCAGTGTGTGGGCAGACCTCCCACATGACTGAAAATGATCTGTCAGTGTACTTTCAACATCCAAGTGGTTTAGGTCTCCTGCTCTATCTGTAGGTGACCAGCCTTGCTGGAGCCTGTCACTTACAGATTAGTGCACCAAAATGAAGTAGAAACCAAATGGGATACCCAGAAGGATCTCCTGGACATGGAATAAGGGCAAGGAATGGCTTTATTGCCAGTGATTTAGCAAGAGACTTGCATCACCCTGAGACCCCTTAACAGAGATTTACTTTCACTTTTTTACTGTTTCCTTTATAGGGGACAAACTTGCATTTGTTAGAGGTGTCAGGTGAAGTTTCAGAAGCAGAACAATGGGCAGGGAGAGTGGGAACTCTAGCAGGACTTTCTAGAATCAATATGCTCTGTTGTAAAGTGATCTTCAGTTTCTAGGTAATCATTGCTAGTTAATCTAAATTATGGAAAGGAAGGGTTTGTTTTCTTCCCTCAGTATAACTTGAAGATTTATATATACATTTATCTTATCCAACAAGACTTAGACAAGTAAATATCCAGTCTTTTTGAAAAATGATGTAATGATTTTTAGGAAGCGTCATTCAGATAAAATAGCTTAAGAAATGTAAATACTTACACCATTCTAATGAGAGATGCAGAATATTAGTAGTAAAAAATGTATTTGGAGATTTTATTTGAAATAAAACCCTCCAAGGGTGAAATAATGAATTGAGAAATTGAGACTGGAAGAATGGTCTTTGTTCATTAGATTGAATGTAGGCAAAATGAATGGTGACTCACAGCTATTGTTAGCTCTTCTTGGTCTTATCAACACTGAGTTAGCAATACCATTCCAAATCCAGATGATTGAAATTCCATTTTTCTTAAATAATGCCAATATGACTGGTGCAAAATGGCACAAATTTTAGCAAAAGCAGTGTCAAGTATTGCATGTTTACATGCCAATTTTTAAAAATTTCCTTCTATAAGACTTTCTCACAGGACAAGTCAATAGCCTTGATCCAATGATTTTCATGTAAAGAACATTTTTAAAAGGGTTCTGTTAATGTATAAAGACATAATAAACACCAACAATTTTTTTACTTAATATTTCATTTTTTTATTTTTAAAGTTAAATAAAAGTGGAAAAAAGATATAACAATGAAGCTGAGTTTCAAAACAGGTTGGTGTGACAGTTATTTCCAAAGTATAAAAGAGAAAAAAATAAAAGCCAAGTAATGTATTCATCATCTCAGAAAATGATATCTACAGTGGAAAGATTCAATTGGCTGGACAGATTTAATTTGTATCTTGTCAAATGCAAAGAGATATCCCTTAATAGATGCCAAAATTTTTTCTAAAAGTTTTGCAAAAAGTCTGCTTTGTAAATTATATTTTAAATGGTACAGATAAGTTGACTATTTAAATTAAATCTAGGTTCATTTCTTTCTTAAAGTTAATAATTTGCAAGGATGAATATTCAACCCATTTTTCTATTTTGTTAGTTAATGTTTTTATGTGCAGTTTTTATAAAGTGAGAAAAATAACAAGCTAAAATTTAAATATAATTTTTTTTACCGTATAAATTCTTGCAGTTGTTGTTTGTAAACTCTATTACACTCATTATGCTGGGTTGAAATGTGGTCACTTTACGATCTTATACCAAGCTCTCAATGTGGTAATTAGAGAAGACCAGGCCATAGGGAAGAAAAACAAGAAAATAATACAGCAGTAATAGTTTTTGGTTAAAAATGCAAAAATACTTCAGATAAACTAACAGTGTGCTCCTCATTTTTGAGACTGACAGAAGTACAAACAAGGGAAGATAAAGAAGTTGCTAACACATCAACAAAATTTTCAATAAAAAATCAAAAGAAAGAAGAAAAACAACCAAATTTCTTCCTTCCAATTTTCCATTTGACAAAATATGAAATATCAGGAAGACTAATCTCAGATGAGGGAAATAATATAAATATATATATATAAAATTTAAACTGAATTTGTTTCTAATTGAAATTTTCACCAAATCATTAATATTGATTTATATTAAAAAATAGAAAAATGTAAAACAACAATAAATTCTATTATCGCAATTTACATGGTATTTCTTTAAAATTTAGTTGTGTTTCTGAGTAAAATTTTTAAGTGATGCTTTATTTTTGAATTTTCAGGCACGTGCACTAATTACATAAATTTGTAAAATTTTTATTAAGTAGTAGTAATGAATATGGCATATATGCCGTGTTTACTGAAAAACATTTTATTATTTTTATTCTAAATATAAGTGTATAATTTTTTAAAGAAGAAAACATAAAATATTTAATCTTCCAAACTATCAAAAACAAAAGTAATAAAGCTACATGAAAGGAACAAAAATACTCTTACTGGAACACTAGCAAAAGCTAGAATATATAAGCCTCAGTATTCTTTAAAAATAAAACTCAAGGTTTCATTATCATTGTCTCTAGGCATATTTTAAAATTTAAGGAAATCCTAACCAAATTTAATCTGATTCTTTAAAATTTCATACTGTTATATTTAAATTCTTATTTATAAGAGTAATATATAATTAAATTAAATTAAATGGTATCAAAATATATTATATTTATGCTTCCTCAGAAGAACAACAACCTTCGATGTAACTATTAGCAAACACTTTCTTTTCTGTACATCACTTGCGTTCTTCATAAAACATGATAAAACACACTCACATTATGCATACATTCTTATTTTGTGACATATAATCATATCTTATTACATAGACATATGCGAGAGTTAGAATATTGTTTCACAAAAATATTATGTTATAAACTCTCTGCATTTTATTTACCCTTTATGTTAGTTTTTTGGAAAACTCTTAAACAGATACAGCTGTATATAACTAATTTTTAATGATTGTATGACTTCTGTGATTTTGACTGAAGATGCAAATATTCATTTGGTAGATACTGGATTTGCGTTACAAGTAATGCTGTAAAAATTGCTCATTCACATATATTCTGTGTCTGCTTTTACTTCTAAGACACAGAATCCTATAACTGGTTTATGTTATTAAATTTTAAATGCATTTTATTAGAAGTAGATGTCAACGAATTGCAATTCCAAACACTTGGAACAATTGATATCTCTCTTTTTTGCTGTTGAAAGTGCTTTTTTCCCACATCCATTGTAGTAATATGTGTGCTATTTTATTTCAGTGCATATTGGAGGGGAGTAAAGTTAATCTCCATAACTTTAACTTGCATCTCTCTCATTGATAACCAGTTGAAATAAGTTTTGTATGTTTACTGATATTTGAATTTGATATTCTGTGGTGTTTCTTCAGATCATTTGTCCATTTTCCTAAATTTTCCCTTTATGTCAATTTACAAAACGTTTATCAATTGCATTTCAGGTACAGGCTTTTATTTCAAATCTCATATCCCTTTATTGAATTCCAATCTGCATTATTTCATATATATACATATATATTTAACCATATCCAGTCTTTCACTTATAGTGTTTGGTTTTCCTATCTGCACTAAGGTTTATTTCTGAATTATACAAATAGGTCAGTGGATTCAATTCTAAGATCTATTCATTATTATTTTACTGTTAATGCTTCAATAGTTATGGAATTTTTATACTATATAACATGGTCAATTGATATATTTTAAAAGAAAAAATGCCAGTTTTATCAGAGTCATTTATTGAATTTCCACTTTGTCATATATTACATATTCTGGAAATGGGCCTTCTTTGTGTTTTCTGTTACTGTTGTTTTGTATTTCTTTACCTATCTCAAATTTATTTCAATAAACTTTATAGAGTATCCTGAAAGACATTAAATTCTTATTCAACTTTTCATTTTTATTAATTTTTCTGTTTTTTCTTAGCTATTTATTGTAACAAAGTTTCACTATCATTCATGAAGTTCAAGAGTACACTAGAAATATTTAAACCAAAAATTATATTCAATTTACACATCAAAACTATACAAATATTTTGAGAATATTAAATCTTTCAAACTAAAATTATTGTATTTCAGATTTGTATTTTCTATAATTTTTAGTTTTATGAAAAAATAAAACATTTTTAACAAAATAAGAAAATAATAAATTAATACATTTTGTATCATTATCTTCCAAGTTGTTACTCAGAATACAAGACATAGACAAAACATATTCTCTCTTACAAGAATGAAAAAACATACAATAGAACAAAATTTTCTTTGCAATGAATTTAAAAATATGTAATTATTCTCATTAATATATCCTTGACAATAATGTATGATAGACATAGATTAAAATTCACCTTTTAAATTACACAATTTGGTGGCTTTAATTACATTCATATTGGTGTACAATCATGGTCACTATAAATTCCATGAGACCGCAGTGATCCTCCAGAGTGGAAAACAGAGCCAAAACTCACCTGCAAGTAGTTTCTTAAATCATGCATGGAAAATCACTGTCATTATTTGTCATTAAGAGACATAGACAAATTTCTTTGAGTTAGAAAATAAGCGCAAATAGGAAAAAGACTCCTGCATGAATTAATAGAGCATACTCTGCAGTAATGATTCAAATGGTCTCATTGACAAAAGCACAAATACAAATTTACTTTAAAACTTTTTGATCATCTATGTATTATTTAATTACAATGATTTAAGTTGTGTGGTTCTAGAATACATCTAGATAAATTTTGTTAGAATTTCAGGATACCAAAAATAATCAAAATAATTTTGAAAAAAAATCTTCATCATCATTAGTCTTGAGAGAAATGCAAATTAAAACTACAATGAGATTCCATCTCACTCCAGAAAGAATGACCAGAATAGAAAACACTACCAACAACAAGTGTTGGAGAGGCTGTGGGGAAAAAGGAACTCTTCTGCACTGTTGGTGGGAGTGAAGACGGGTGCAAACACTGTGGAGGTCAGTCTGGAGATTCCTCAAAAAGCTGGGTCTGGAGGTCCCTTTTGACCCAGCTATTCCACTTCTAGGCATATTCCCAGAAGATCTGAAAACATCATACCACACAGATATATGTGCACCCATGTTTATAGCAGCACAATTTGTAATAGCCAGATCTTCGAAACAACCTAAGTGCCCATCCACTGAGGAATGGATAAAAAAGTTGTGGTATTTCTATACAATGGAGTACTACTCAGCTATAAAGAAAGATCACATTGAGATATCTATAAATAAATGGACATGACTTGAGACCATTCTCTTAAGCGAAATAGACCAAACTCACATGTGTAAATACTGTATAGTCTCCCTAGAGAGTTGGTAAGAGTATATAAGATTTTATGGTAAGCATGAGTCCCAATCTCATAGCTTTGAAGCCTTTCAATGTTTTCATTCATCATTTGGAAAGGTTTTTTTTTCTGTTTTGTTTGACTATATCATGCATTATGCTATGAACAGCTGTTTTGAAGAGAACAAAACATTATGACAGCTATTGCCGATTTAATACTGTCCTTCTTAGAAGTACTACCAAGCTTCTATTCTTCTATTTCCATTGGTTCTATCTATCACATTGTGTCTATTGGGATTTGAATATGTGTAAAAGTATAAACAAAAATTTTTATTGAAAATGAGATATTATAGTACCCATTGATCATTCTTTGTTATTTGGTTCAGAATGCCCTGTAATTCTTTCACTCTTTGAATGGTCTTACACTTTTTTGTTATGTTTGATATTATTGTATTTGAAACTATGCTCAACTATAGCAGAGAAAGAAATATTGTGATAGCTATTGTTAATGTCTAGTTGTCTTAATGTTAAGTATTGTGTTGCCTATGTTGTCCAGTTCCGATCTGCTCTGTACTGACATCTTTTGTCTTATTCTCTTTAAAATAAAATGGAAAAAAAAGAAAGTACTCTAAAGGATATAACTGTATGTATGTTTAAGTGTGTAACATAGTTGACCATATTGCTCTTTTTGTTAGATGGTTGAGCAGAACTGTTCACAGTCTCACTGTTTGAATGTCTACTTTGTATGCTTTAATTTTGTAACTTGAACAACTATTTCTAAGATGACAGCATGTAATTTATCAAGTAGTGATTTCTTCATGTTTTTTTTTCTTTTTTTTTCTTTGGAATTCTGTATTGTTACTACCCTATTTTCTATTTTGTTTTTTGGGTTTTTTTCTCTTTAAATAAAAATTTTAAAAAGAAAAAAATACAAAATTGGAGAAAACAGTTTCCAGTTACTGCAAATCTATAACAAATAAGATATTGCAGTAATGACATAAGCAGACACTGAGATCAACTGACTAAAGTTGAGAATCTAGAAGTAAACTCATACATGTATAACCAATTAATTTTAACAAGGATTTCTACACTATTTAATGGAGATGGAATAATGTCTTCATCAAATGATATTGGTGAAAACTGAGCATTCATAAAAACAGCAATGAAGGTGACTCCTTCTTCCACATATGAAAATTTTAAATGAAAATGGGCCAAAGATACAAATGTAAGAGCTAAAATTACAAAACTTTTAAACAAAATTGAAATTTTATTTTAAAGGGGGTAAAATTAAACACAACAAAACAGAACAGAATGGGACATAAGAATGCATAAATTTCAAAGCTAGACAACCAGAGATCTTCACTATCTGTCATATTGTCTCTTGTTTTCTTCCAAATGGTTGTCCATATCTTTGCATATGGGGAGTTCATAATAAATAACATAGCCAATCTTTTCACAAGATGTCCACTTCTTTGGCTCCCACTTTTTAAGAAAATTTAGAAGTAAGTTTATACAAAACAAAATTTAGTTTATGAAAATGGTAGCATTTACAATTAGAGAATGAAGTAGTTATTATTTATTTCAAAAACAAAGCCATTTAAAATGTTGAAATCCTATATATCTCTCACTGCTAAAATTTAAAAGAAATAAAATGTATATTAATTGAACTTCTAAATGTAAACATTCTTTGATGCAATTACAAGAAAATAGATGAGAATATTTGCAAATTTGCAAATTGTCTCTCCAAGCAACAGACAATTAAAAATCCATATGCAAAGTAATTAGTGAAATTAACTGTAATTAAAATTTGCATTGCAAAAGTAAATGAAGAGGTAAACAATATATTTGGAAAAATTTCCTGTAATATATAAGGTAAACAATTAAAACCACAAATATACAAACAAACTATTTAAGTCAGTAAGTGAAACAATAGCAAAATAGATAAATGTGTCAAATATATTTAAAAATTCCTGAAAACCAGCAATAGGAATGTTCAGCAAAATTGTTTTCAGAATATTTAACCTCACTAGCAATAAATGAAACAATTTTAAATACGAGATTTTTTGAAAAAAAATTATAAATGCAAAAGTTAAAGATATACAATAGAATTTGGCAAGAAATGCAAATCAGTATAAATCCAAACAGCAATTTATAAAAATCTATTAAAATATAAAAATATACATTTTAGTACACTATCATGCTCTGCTATGAGGTTTTCATATCAAAAAGCACCTCCAGAATTCTATGAAGCTGAAATATTTTTAAATTTTTTTGTGTATGATACATAATAATTACATTAATCTTGGGGAAATAGCATTTTGTAAATCATATCTTAATCAGTTTTTTATTTACATTTCCCTCGACCCTCTACTTCCCTTCTTTCCTAAGATCCTCTTCTTTGGTAACATGTTTTACCTGTGCTTTTCCTACTATCTCTCTTTGAGCTGGCACCTTAACATATATATATATCTTATATCATATATCATTATATATAGGAGTTCTCATGTAAGAATTATATGATAGTTGCTATTCTATATCTGTTTTATTTCACTTAGAATTACAGTCTCAACCTCCATCTATTTTTGTACAAGTTATTCAATTTTATACTTCTTTGTGTTTGAGTAGTACTCCACCCTTTATAAATGCTACAATTTCTTCACACATTTATCTGTTGACTGGCATATAGGCCAGTTCTAAAAATGTAGTTATTGGGAATTGTGCTATTGTAAACATCAGTGTGCATATATTCCTGTAATATGATGAATTTTACATTTTTAGAGCAAATATCTAGGAGAGGTATAACTGTATCAAATTGACTTTATATTTTTACTATCTTGAGGAATCTTTATACTGATTTCCATGCTAATTGTATGTTTACATTTCTGCTAGTAAAGTATGAAGGTGTCATTTCCCCAAAAACTTTCTCGTGTTTGTAGTTTTTCAACTCCATTAAAATTGCCATGTTTTTACTGAAGTAAGAATGACTCACTGTTGCTTTGAAACTATAATTGTCTATATTTGATCAAATATGCTGAAAATTTTCTTCATGCAGATATTTGACAATTTTGCTTCTTTTTCTGAGAAATGTCCTTTAATTTCAATTGCATTTTTAGACTGAGTCTTTCTTTGAAGAGTCATTTTTGAGGTTTTTTATACATTCTAGGTATTAGTCTTCTGTTGAACTAGTTGCCAGCAAAATTTTCCCCATTCTTTAGAACATATTAAATCTATTGGTGGTTTTTACAGAGCTTAGCAGAAGCTTTTTCATTTGCTGTAATACATAATTTTCTTTATTCTTGGTAGTATATCTTGTGCAAGTGCGTTTACTTTTAGTTAATCCTTGGGTATACCTATGTCTTCAAGAGTTACCATTTTTTTCTTCCAGTATTGTCTCTTTTTTATATCAAGGTTTTAAACATTTTGATTTGATGTTAGTACATGGTGGAAAATTTAGAGCTTCATTCTTTTTCAAGTGTACAAGTAGTTTTTCAAAACCATTTGTTAAGTAGGTTCTCTTTATTCTAGGGTTTATTATTAAAATTTGTCAAAAATCAAATGGTCAAAGGTGCTTCTGGTTGTCTTTCCATCCTTTGTTTTACTTCAATAATAAACATGACTGTTTCTGTTTTAGTATTAGAGAAGGAGTTTATGGTGTGCAAAAGCATCTGGGCAACTGAGAGAGACCTGTCAATCATAGTTATCTAGGATAGAAACACAAACCATGAATCTGGTACCAATCAGATTATGCTACCTTTAATTCTTCTGGCACAAAGTCAAGCAGTTTTTGACAGGACAACCTACTCTGATATCACAAAAGCGTATGAAAGATAGTGGGTATTAAACTCACTCTCTGAGCATTTTCACTTTGCACTCTGTAAAATGTACTACTTTTTATTTCTTTTCCTCCTTTAATCGACCCACATTCACTCTGCAGAGCAGTTTTTTTAAAGTTCTTTTTTGCTTCTTTTCTTGCCTTTAATACCTTTATAAATATAAAACCTCACTAATTGTTTCTTGTCTTGTCCAATTCATTGAACAAGAAAGCAAGATCTGAAAGTGTCCCTGGAAAAAGACCACAGCACACCAGTACACCACTAACAGCTTTTGCTGAACCAGCAAGGAGCAAAGAAAAATTAGTGAAAGCTGAGGAACTCATGGGCCTGTTAGAAGTCAAAAAAGGACAACAAAAAGAAAGAGGTCTACTGTGGTCTAGAGAGCCTCAAGAGAGGAATAGTGGTGGGGTGCATCTTGAGCAATGCAACGCTGTGTGGTCATCCTGCTCAGCTCAGGTCCTGCCAATCAAGGGATGTGTAGGTGCCCACAGTCTGTCCTAGGGAAAGCAGCTCTGAGTGCCCCTGAGCCCAGCTGGAGACCAGGATCACAACCAGTGATGTTCTTAGAGGCTGAGGCTATAGTTGTAGTGCAGAACTTATCTTATTAGCAGTGACAAAGTTGTTGGTGGGCAGGTCTACATCCCCAGAAGGCCATTAGCACAAGTCAGCCCAGGAATCACTCAGAAGAAAACACTTTCCACCGTGCAGTGTTGGACAGCTCCACCATTTCACATTCCCACCATTCTCCTTCCAGTGCTTTGCCCAGTGCAGACTACTCCCAGCTCCTTGCCAACATGGTCTAGCTCAACCTGGTTCATGGAGTGTGTGTGTGTGTGTGTGTGTGTGTGTGTGTGTGTGTGTGTGTGTGTGTAGGGCCACTGTATTGTGCATCGGCCATGATTGGGGACTGTCAAACATTCTGCTCAGCTTTCTCACTCATTTAGGAGAAATAGCTCCAACAGTCACCTTTTAATAAAGCCATCCCATTCTACACCTTTCAGTATGTTTGTTTAATAGAAATTCTGTCAGTTTAAAGAATTGTGTCTGAGGGGTTGAATACAACATAGGTGCAGCCAAGAGAGATCAACTCAAATGGCTATAATTTAATGGATAACCATCTCTTTGTTTGTACTTAGAACTTTTTAAGATTATCTGTTTCTTCTCTTAAATGCTAAAAAGTGTTTTGTACCTTTACTGCTTTAAGGTAATTATGTTATTGGGATAAATGTAAGGGATATTTTTCCTCAAATAGCTAGCTGGAGGCCCCTTGGGGGTAAGCCCTGCTCAGATAACTGGTTCAAACCCCAGATTGCTACACTTTTGTCTCTAAAACTCAAACTGTTCCACAGACTATGAGGAATTATAATGAAAAAAAATATTTACAGATAATACTTCATGTAGAAACATTTGCCTAATACTTGCATCATAAAAAACACTTTGAAAACTCATGTATTTCCTCCTCACCCAGAATGAGTCCCTCTGAGGAACCACAAACCCAGTCTTATGACATAGCGTAGGAAACAGCCTGAAGATCACAGTGACCTCATCATTAGGAACACAAGGCTAGGTATGGTAGACCCATCCTTTACCTTTCCAGTGTAAATTTGTACTTTAGAGTAATCTAACTAGTTGTGCACCTCAGCACATTTGAGATTTTGTAAGCAAGTAAACAGCTGATTTGAAAATGTTGATGTCTATTTAAAGCACTCATTACGTATTCAATATTTTATTTTACTGATCTCTTATTTCCATTCCAAGTGTAAGTTTTATAATACAGTGGAAAGCTCCTCAGAAAACAGTGAGCATTTCCCATGTAGATACAAGGAAACTGGACACTGAACACATGACTGTATGAAGTCACAGCCTGAGCCTGCTTTTTGTGACAGATGGTCCATGTGTCTGACTCATGGTACTGGATTATTGATTTTACCCTGTCTTAGAGAGGCTCCAGCCAATCCAATACTCTCCACTTCCACTCTGATAAAGAGTACTAAGGGAGCTCAGGACATCTACAATGCCCTAGTCCTTGGACATCTTCATCCCCTTTGAAAAATTCTGGGTGAGTTTGGGCATCATTAGTAAGCAATTTCAATTCTTTTTGGCTTTTGATTTAGCTTCATTCTCTGAAACACACACCTCAATCTATAGCCCTAATTGGGGCCGAGGAGAGCCTTTGGTTTTTTTGTTTCTGCTTTAACATGTCAATTCAAAAGTCAAATGCCTACTACTCTTTATCTTGCTTCACTGGTGACTACTGGATCAGAGTTCAGCCATTCTTGAGAACATGCAATTTCCCAGATCTATGTAAGCAGGTGAAATGTGACTTGCCCCTCCAAGACCCTGAGGAAGTTTGATTCACTAATAAATGTATCTTTGTCAAAGAAGGACAATGAAGGGCAGATTATGCAGTTATCATTTCACAACAGGTTATTGAGAGGAAATCCCTTACCACAGGGACATCCATTTAAAATGCAGAGGTTAAAGTCCTTACTGAAGCATAGATATAAAGAAAAAAGCAAAAACTGAATATTTACACAGAGTCCATAAATGCTTTTCTTGTGCTATATGCACATATGCCAAACTGGAAAGAAAGAGGCTTACTAATAAGCAATTGTCTACAAAGCACATGAAACTCTACAATTTCTAAAAAAGTCTATCTTCTAGGAAAGAGACAGAAAAGGAACAAGTCTAAAATCTTTCTTTAAAATAAAAAACCTGATAACTTAAAAGGCAGCCTTACAGCTCAATTTCCTAGCATTATTCCCTGTTTCTAAGGAACAATTCCTTCCTCAAGGGACATAGTTCAAAGCTATAAAAACACTACATGAAAATGGTTACTCTATCTTTCACAAGTCTAAGGCCAGCAGACACCACTCAACAGATCTTCCAATCTTGACAACTCTGTGTTTACAGTAACCTTGACAAACTCAGATCACCTCCTTTGTTAAAAATCTGTACAGAGATGACAAACATACTGTGGGAAAACTGGCAAATATAAACCCTGACTTACCTTAAGTGTCTAAAGAAAAAGACTACTCAAAGATGAGAGTTACTGTAAGTCCATGATTTATGAAGGTTTTCATTATCAGGAGAATGTTTGTATTACTGAGACATAAGTCTGACAAATTGAGACTTATACACCTTTGACACAAATGTACAATGTAAAACCCAAAAAGTCACATACACACATAGTGTAAATAGATTATTTTTGCAAGTACAGCTACATTAAAATGATAAGGTAAAAAAATAAAAAAGAATGATGAGGTAGACATGTGAGCTACTTCCATGATTTGTTTGCACCCACAAATGATTGTAATGCAAGGTCAAGTGTTTCTGTGAAATTTTGCAACTCTAATATTCATATGTCATGCATGTACTTACTTATGTGAATCTCTGGAAGATTGGAATATTATTTTTAAAAAAGCAAGATCCCAGTACAGCTCCAAATGCAGATAGAGTCAACCACGGCTCACATCAGCACCTGTATGGGCACTCTCGGTTTTTAGATTTTTAATGCAGATAATCTTGCTAGGGCTGCAGTTCTAACACTGTTTGTAGTCAGTTTCATACCTCTCTTTGGCATGTTTTCTCCTCCACAGAAAACACAAAAATCTGACCTTCTTTTTCTAATATTTGAACACTATATCGCCAACTAATAGTAAACTCACTTTCCTGATGAATTCATCAAGCTTCTCACCTTTGAGAAGGCAGCTCAATAATCTTTCATATCTAGACAATAATGGTTTCCTCATTGCCTTCTGACAAGTTTTCTGAGCCCACCGTGTGAACCACAACACCTTAAGGTAGTTAGCACGTAATGTTCAGTAAGTAGGACCTACAAACCTTTTCATCTGTAGTTATGTGAAGCCAGAGCCATTCACACACTCAACATCACGTAAAGAACTATGGGGATTTATTTCTTTCAGGGAGAAATGAGACAGGAGATTAGGGCATGGCAAAGTGTCTGGGAAAATGGGAATAACCTGTCAACTATGGAGATCCAGGACATGTGCCCAAGAACGACATATGGTAACAGTCACAGAATGCTATCTTCAGTTCTTCTGGCATATGTTCAAGAGGGTTTTATTTTTTATAGGATAGCTTCAATCTGAGGTCAGAGTGAAGATATAAAAATGACAGTTATTAAGTTTTGCCTTCTCTGAGACTTTTCTCTTGTGCACTCTTCACTCTGAAAAACGTTTTACGTTTCCTACTGTAACTGATCCGCATTCACTCTGCAGGACACTTCTCTTCAGAGCATTTCTTTTCTTATATTTAATACCTCTAACATCTTTAATAAATATAAAATCTCATTGTATTTTTTGTTGTCCAATTCCCAAGGAAAGACCCCAGTACCCCACGAATAGTACAGTGCTGTTTTAATTACTCTGGTTTTGTTGAGTATCTTTAAGTTTGGAATTGAAATGCTTCCTGATTTGCTCTTGTTGTACAGGATTGCTTAAGTTACTCTATATCTCTTATGCTTCCATATAAATTTCAGTTTTATATTTTCTAGTTTGTAACAAATATTGCATATATTTTGATAAAAAATTACATTAAATGTATATATCATCTATGGTAACATGTGTACTTTGAAATATTGTTTCTGCTTATCCAAGAACATGGGAAGACTTTCCAATTCTGATGTCCATTTGAATCTCCTTTTGTAAAGCACTGCTGTGTTCAGTAAAGAGCTATCTCAAATCTTTGGATAGATTAATTTTACATATTTAACACTTTTGAAACTATTTGCACGGAATTGATTTTTTCATGTCTCAGTGTGTTCATTTTTGGCATACATGAATGGTATGTTTATGTGTGTTGATTATGTATCCTGCCATTTTGCTGAATTTGTTTATTAGTTCTATGTCTTCTGGTGTAGCTCTTTTTCTTTTTTCTTTTTCTTTTATTTGTTTTTTTTTTTTTTTTTTTTGGTTTGGTCTTCCATTACAGAATCTTATCATCTGGAAAGACAGATATTTTGACTTCTTCCTTTCTTATTCAATTCCATTTATCTGGTTCTTTTTTCTGAATACTCTAGCTAAAGTTTCAACTACTACTTTGAATACATTTAGTGAGAGAGACATATTCAAGTTGTTCGTAAACTTGGGGGACATATTTTCTGATTTTCCTCATGTAGTATGATGCTGGCAATTATTTGTGCATTAATGTCATTTTATCAGTTTAAAGTGAGGTCCTTCTATACCTAATTTAATCAGTTTTTTGTTTTAATCATGAATAGATGTTAAACATTGTCAAAGATATTTTCTGCATTTATTTAAATGAATATGAAATGGTACTTTATTTTTTTTCATTTTATGTGTTACATGTTCTGATGTATTCGTGTTGAACCATTTTTAAAACCCTGAATTGAACACAACTTGGTCATGATGTAAGTTGTTTTTAATGACTTGTTACATTCTGTACTCAATTATGCTGTCAAAGTGTTGGGCATCTAGGGTCAGTAAGGATATTGACCTGCAGATGTCTAATTTGTTGGGTCCTTATCAATTTTGCTATCAGGCTAATGCTAGATTAAGACTAAGATTGGTAGTGGTTCTTTCCTTTGAATTTCATGGCAAATTTAGAAGACTTTCTTTCTTAATTCATTCTTGAAGTGTTAAAAAATTTTAGTGGTCAATTTACTATTTTAAAGAGACTAAAACAAAAGAGGGCAGAACAAAGCATATCAGAACAGAACAACATAAACAACACAGCACATTAAAATAAGACAACCGGACATTAAGAGTAGCTTTCAAAATATCTCTTTCTCTCCTATAGTTGAGCTTAGGTAAAATTTCTAAGCAAGACAATATTAAATCAGCAATGGCTGCCATAATGCTTTGTTTTCTTCAAAACAGCTGTTCATACCATCACACACAATAAAGTCAAACAAAACAGAATAAAACCATTCCAACTGATGAATGAAAATTTTGAAAGGCTTCAAAGCAATGAAATGGGGACTCATGATTACCATAAAATCTTATATACTCTTACCAGCTCTCATACTAGGGAGACTATACAGTATTTACACATGTGAGTTTGGTTTATTTCGCTTATGAGTATGGTCTCAAGTTGTGTCCATTTATTTATCAATTTCTCACTGTGATCATTCTTTATAGCTGAGTAGTACTCCATTGTATAAAAATGCCACAAATTTTTAATCTATTCTTCAGTTGATGGGCACTTAGGTTGTTTCCAAGATCTGGCTATTACAAATTGTGCTGCTATAAACATGGGTGCACATATCACCCATGTGGTATGATGGTTTCAGTTCTTCTGGGAATATGTCTAGAAGTGGAATAGCTGGGTCAAATGGGACATCCAATCCCAGCTTTTTGAGGAATCTCCAGACTTACCTCTACAGTGGTTGCATCAGTCTACACTCCCACAAACAGTGCAGAAGAATTACGTTTTCCCCACAACCTCTCCAGCATTTGTTGGGTTGATTTTTTTTTTATCCTGCCCATTCTTTCTGTGGTGAGCTGGAATCTCAGTGTGGTTTTAATTTGCATTTCTCTAATGACTAATGATGACGAACATTTTTTCATTTATTTATTTGCCATTCGTATTTGTTCATATGAGAACTGTGTATTCATTTCAGATGTCCATTTTTGGATTGAGTCTTTGAATTTTGAGGGTCTGATCTTTTAATTATTTATAAGTTCTAGACAGAAGTCCTTTGTCTGACGGACAGTCCATTAAGATTTTTTCCCAATTTGTGGGTTTTCTTTTCACTCTGCTGGAAATCTCGTTCAACATGCAGAAACTCTTTAATAATAGGTGGTCCCATGCGGTTTGATTCTTGTTCATGAATTCTTTACCTACCCCTATATCTTCAAGATATTTACATACTTTGTCTTCAAACAGATTTAGTGTTTCTGTTTAAATATATAGATCTTTGATCCATTTATATTTTAATTTAGTACTTGGTGATAGACATGTGTCTACTTTTAGTCTTCTGCATATAAATAGCCAAATTTTCCAACACCACTTGTTAAAGAGACTGTTGTTCTTCCAGTGAACATGCTTGGCCTCTTTATCAAAGATAAGTTAGTTGAGTGAGTTGTGTTTATGGTTGTATTGTCCAGTCTTTTCCATTGATCTTCAGGTCTGATTTTACTCCAGTACCATGTTGATTATATTACAGTAGCTTTGTAGTATAATTTCAAGTCAGGAATTGTAATGCTTCCTGCCTAGCCTTTGCTGCTTAGAATTGCCTTTGCTATTCTAGGTCTCTTCTGGTTCCAAATAAATTTTTGAAGTGACTTCTCTAGATCTATGAGGTATGTTCATGTTATTTTGATTGGGATTGCATTGAATCTGTATACTAATTTTGAGAGAATTGCCATTTTCACAATGTTTATTCTTCCTATCCATGAACAAGGGATGTCTTTCCATATTCTGAAGTTCCCTTCAATTTCCTTTTTCAGGATGTTATAATTTTGTGAGATTAATTCCTAAGTATTTCATTTTTTTTGGATGCTAGCGTGAAGAGTGTGGCTTCTCTTATTTTTCTCTCAGTATCTTTGTTTTTAGTGTATAAGGATGTTATTGATTTTTGAGTATTGACTTTGTATCCAGCTACATTGCTGAATTTATTTATTATTTCTAGGAGTTTTTCAATTGGGTTTTGGGATCTTCTATGTCATCTGTAAATAATGATAATTTAACTTCCACTTTTCCTATCTTTACTCCTTTTATTTCTCTCTCTTGTCTAATTGCTCTGGCCAATATTTCCAGTAGTATGTTGAATAGGAGTGATGATAGGGGATATCCTTGTCTTGTGCCTGCTTTTAAGGTAAAGGCTTTCAGTTTTTGGTCATTGAATATGATGCTGGCTGTTGGTTTGTCATACATTGCATTTACCATACTGATGTATGACCATCTATTCTGATTCTTTGTAAGGTTCTTATCATGAATGAGTGTTGGACCTTATCAAAACTTTTTATGCATCTATAGAGATGATCGTGTAGTTCCTACTTTTGGCTTTATTGATATGGTGGATTACATTTATTGATTTACGTATGTTACACCATCCTCTGCATTCCTGGGATGAATCCAACTTGGTCGTGGTGTATAATCTTCTTGATGATTTGCTGCATCCTGTTTGCCAATATTTTACTAAGAATTTTTGCATCTATGATTGTTAGGGAGATTGGCCTGTAGTTCTCCTTTTTAGTTGGGTCTTTCTCAGGTTTTGGTACTAGAGTAATATTTGGTTCCAAGAATGACTTAGGAAGAATTTCTTCCCTTTTAATTTCATTGAAGAGTGTGAGGAGTGTTGGAATTAAGTCTTCTTGTATATCTCGTAGAATTCTGCAGTGAATCTTTCTGGTCCTGAGCTGTTCTTTATTGGCAAGCATTTAAGTACATTTTCAATTTCATTAATGGAAATTGGGTTACTCAGCAGTTTTACATCTTTCTGATCCTGCATTGAAAGTTCATATGTAACTAGGAGTCTGTCCATTTCTTCTGTGTTACTGAACCTATGGGAGTAGAGGTTTTAAAAATAGGTGTTGATGATCCTCTTTATTTCCACAGACTCTGTAATGATTTCAACTTTTTCTTTATTGCATGAATTTGAGTTTTTTCTTTCCTTTTTTTAATAAGGTTGGCCATGGGCTTATCACTTTTATTTATTCTTTCAAAGAACCAACTCTTTGATTCATTGATCCTTTGTACTGTTTTCTTAATCTCTATTGCATTAATTTCTGCTCTAATCCTTATAATTTCCTCCCTTCTTGTGGCTTTGGGCTTGGGTTTCTCTTCTTTTTCTAGATGTCTGAGGTGCAGCATCAGGTGGTTTATTTGTGTTCGTTCTGTCTTCCTGATGTGGGAACTCAGTGCAATACATTTTCCTCTGAGGACTGCTTTCATTGCATCCCACAAATGCTGGTAATATGTATTTATATTTTTGTTTGCTTATAGATATTGTATAATTTCTTCTTTAATTTCTTCTGTTACCCACTGATTGCTTAAGAATGTATTATTCAGTTCTATGTGTTTGTGGGGTTTTTGCAGTTTCTTTTATTGTTAAATTCTAGTTTCATGATGCTATGATCCAATAACATGGGATAATTTCAATTCTTTTGCATTCACTTAAATATATTCTGTGTGCTAGTATATGGTATATTTTAGAGAATGTCCCATGTACTGCTGAGAAGAATGTGTATCCTGATGTTGTTGAATGGAACACTCTGTATACGTCTATCAAATCTGTTTGTTCACAGGTGTGATTCATTTCTGTTATTTCTTTGCTGATTTTCTGTCTAGTTGATCTATCCCTATGTGTCAATGGCATGTGAAGGTCTCCTGTTATAATTGTTTTATTGCTTATTTGATTTTTCATTTCTGTTAATACTTGATTGCCATAGCTGGGTCTTCTGGAATTTGGTGCATATATATTTAAGATTGTTATCTCTTCCTCTTAAAGTTTTCCCCTGACTAGTATGTCGTCACCTTCTTTATCCCTTTGGATCATTCTTGGTTTGAAGTTAACATTTTCTGCAAAGAGAAGAGCTATCCCTGCTTTTTTTGTTTGTTTGTTTTCCTGTTGCATAAAATATTGTTTTCCATCCTTTGATTTTCAGTCTATGGGTTTCCTTTTGGGTTAGATGGGTTTCTTGTAGACAGCATAGGGTTGGATGTTGTTTCTTGATCCATTCTGCCAGTCTGTTTCTTTTGATTAGTGAGTTGAGGCCATTTACATTAATGATTATAACTGTTATATATTGGTTTATTGTTGACGTGTTATTTTTCTGCTGTTGTACCTTTACTTTTACAATCTGTTTAATTGTTTGCCTTGCTTGGTGGTTTTATCCCATGTGTATGTAGAATGTCTCTCAGTATTCATTGTAGGGTTGGTTTCATGTTCATGAAGCTTTTCAGCTGCTCATTGTCATGTAAGTATCTTATTTCTCCATCCTTTGTGAAGGACAGTTTTGCAGGGTATGTCAGTCTGAGTTGTAAGTGATTTTCCTTTAGGATCTGAAATGCTTCTCTCCATGTTCTTCTTGACTTCATTGTTTGTGTTGAGAAGTCTGCTGTGATTCTGATAGGTTTTCCTTTATAGGCGATCTGTCTTTTCTCTCTAACAGCTTTTAGCATTCTGTTCTTATGGTGGATTTCTGGGATGGTGATTATTATGTGTCTGGGTGTAGTTTTATTTTGATTATGGCTATTTGCAGTTTTATATGCTTTCCTAATCCAAATGTCAGTTTCCAGTCGCATGTTTGGGATGTTTTCAGCTATTATTTCTGCAAATATCCTCTTGATATCATTTGGGCTGTCCCCTTCTTTTTCATTTATCCCTATTAATCTTATGGTATTTTTCTTTGCATCGTCTTGCAGCTGTTGATTTGTTATTTCCACATTATTTTTTATTTTTAAAAGATCTTTCCTTTCCTGTTCATTACCTGTGATATTATTGTGAGGTCTGAAATTCTATCTTCATTTTCATTGAGGCGATTTTGGCAGCTTTCAATAGCATTTTTGATTTCCTGTATATCTCTTTGAATCTGCTTTATGTATTCTGTTTGTTTTTTATAGCATTCATTCAGCGATTTTATCTGTTTGTTTTTTTCCTCTAATATTCTAGCTCTGTCTTCACTAGATGTGTTCACTAATTTTTTCACTACTTTTATGCTTTCTTCTTTTACCTTGGCAATTATTTCTGATTTGAATTTCTCCGTGGGTTCCCCTAGTTGCTTCTTTATTTCAGTTGATATCATTTCAGTCATTTCAGGTGTATGGCTTCTGTTTTCTTCTATGTTCATGACTCCTAGGCTTTCTTGGGTTGGCATGGATATTTGAGCTTGCCTTTTGGTCTTTCTTTTTGTCATTTTTCTATATTTTCTTGCTTTGAATGATGTTCTAAATCTTCCTCCGGGTGTGTGGTGAATCACCTCCTGTACCCTCAGCTCCTAGAGCATTCCCATTTCTCCTGAAGGTCGTGGCTCTATAAATCAAGAGGTGGAAGCTGTGCATGAGTAATTGGGGCAGTGGAACCTCTCGGGCACAATCCCCTGTTCTAGGGGGGTGGACATGAACTCAACTGCTGGGAGTGCTGTTGTTAAGCTCTCCCCTGGCCAGCCCGGGAGGCCGAGAGTCCTCCTTCCTGGTCCCTGCCTCTTGAAATGAAAGAAGGTCACTGGGCTTGGTGGACTGAGACCCTGGAATCGGCTGGGCCCAGTCCAGTGTCCCCGGTAGCTTTCCAGGAACTCAATCACCAGGAGCACAGGTCTGCAACTCTCCCCGGGGCACTGGGACTCACCTCGCACAGTCCCAACTCTAGTGGTTAATTTAGTGAGTATTGAGCTTTTTATAGTCCATAGGGTTCTTATTACAGACTTCATTTCATGGCCTATTTTTGATATGTTCAGGGTTCATATATTCTTGGTTCAGGTTTAATAATTAATATATTTCTATGACTTTATTCATTTTATACATTCTCTAATTTATAGTAGTAGAAGTTTTTGAAAGTGTTTTACAATCTTCTAGATATTAGTAGTAGCCTTTAATTTTGCTTTTTAAAAATTTTGTTGCATCATTTTAGTCATCTATTTCTTTGACAATTTGTCAAAGGGTTTATCTATCTTATATATCCTTTCAAATAACTAATAATTTGATTCACTAATGTTTTGTGTTATTTTGAGAGCAGAGATAAAGAAAGCTTCTAACCAAGCAGGAGACAGAAGGGGTCCCACGTGCGTTGCCAAAGACTGTCTTTTCTGGGGACTTTTATAGAGCAAAATCACAAGGTAAGATGGGTCCAAGGTGGGGGAAAATGGGAACTCATAAGACAAGCAGTCATGAGGTGGGATAGCACTGCTGTCAAACAATAAGATTATGAGCATAATTGCCCAGGTAAAATTGGTTAAAATGGGATCCAATTGGGAAGCCAGTTATGTAGCAAGTGGACATGAGTTCAAAATTGGACCTTTCTCTAAAGACAGTCGGTTACAATTGCTATCCCTTAAAAAGAGTTTTTAAACTTACCTATAAGCTCTAATACACATGCTTTGATTATACAAGTCTTTGTGTACATACTTTCATTATATATGCTTTAATTAAAGTTTGTTTTTGTGTAAAGAATGCCAAACCACACGTATTCATACAGATAAGAGCAGTAAAAAATATGCTAGTTTTCTTTTAGATTCCTTTCACTGGGATTCATCCACCAAATCTTGTCCAGAGAAAAGCTTATGCAATATGTATTGAGGTCTTAACAATACTCAACAGGCCTCAAATGAAACCACAGCTGATCCCTCCTAAATAAAGAAGTAAAATTAATGAGACAGACCATCCTCCAAAATCATAAGGCATTAGACATTCTAACAGTAACACAGAAGATACTTGTAGTTTGTAAAAGCTAAATATTAAATGTACATTCCTGATCTTTTGCAAATATCTCGATAGCTATTCAAAATATTAGATGACAAATCATTGACACATCACACTCTAATATTCTCTGGACCTTATCTTTATCGTCCTCATGGGAAGCCCTTACCCACCCCTCTTGTTGGAAATCTTTGTTAGCTGTACTTACAATTATCCTGCTGATTCTACTATTTGACCAATGCAAACTTAATTGTTTCTTTGGCTTTGTCTCCTCTAGACTTAAAGGTGTATGTGTATCCAAGATGAAAATACCTGGTGTCTTTTGAGGGACTTTAGATTTACCCTCTGTGGAGTATCTCTGACTCTCAATCAACAACTACAAACCCATTCAGCCTGAAGAAGCCAGATTGGTCATGACCCATTATTCCCTTACAGCAGTTTATCATAATTCTTCAGAGAGGGGAATGTTATAGGTAACTGAGTTAGAAAGAAATATTACAGGCAGTCCGACAATGCCAGAACCTCAAAGGAACCAGTGCAAAAGACCAGATACCTTGCATTGTTATTTAAGTCTCAACTTTATTAACTCTTATATTCATAATTTCTTTCATTTTTTAAGTTTTGTATTTGGGTTGTTCTTTCTCTAGGAATTGAGATACATCATCTTTTAATGTATTTGGAGTTACTGTATTTTCTAATGAAAACATTCATAGCTATGATCTTTTGTTTCATAACCTCTTTCATTTTGTCCATTTTGTTTGGATGTTTGATGTCATTGGCATGCAATTGCTGAAACTAAATTTCTTCTTTGATACAATTTTGACACATCTGCAATGAAGAATATATAGAATATATAGAATAATATATAATTTTAACTCCATTTGATTACATTTCTGTGACATGATTTCTATTGATTTCTAGTTTCATTTTGCTGTGATCCAATATTATGCAGGAAGAAATGTAAATATTTTTGGTATTTATGTAATCCTGTTTTATGTCCTAACATGGTGCTCTATTGTTGAGAAAGTTCTGAGAGTCACTAAAAAATTGCATATTCTATTTTAGTTGTTTGAAATACTTCTTTTATATCTGTTAAAAGTGTATATTTTCTTTTAGTTAATTGAAATGCTGTGGTGATATCTACTAAATCCACATGTTGAATGGTATGGTTGTACTTTATTTTTGTCAATTTTTTTGTCAAGTTGACTTATTCATGAGAATAGAGTACTAAATTTTTCAGTAATATTTTATTAACTTATATTTATATTATGTTAATAAATATAAATATAATATAAATATGTTATATTTATATTATACATATAAATACATTTATATTATAAATATAATATAAATATAATTATAATTATATATTATATAAATATTATATTTATATTATATAATATTATATTATATAAATAAATACATAAATAAATTATATATTATAGTATAAATATATTACATTTATATTAATTTATATTTGACCTTTTATATAAATATTTGTTGTTTGAAATTTGGATCATCAGTATTCACTATGCGTATGTTTATATAGGTTATTGCATTTTTTGAACTATTAATTTTATCAGTATGTACAGTAGGTAATGACATTCTTTCTCTCTTCTGATGAATTTTGTTTTGAAGTCCATATTGTCTAAAAATAAGATAATTACTCCTGGTTGCTTTCAGGTTCCTGATTCAAGGAGTAATGTTTTGTTTTATCCTTACTTTTCCTCAATGTTTGTTGATAGAGTACACTTCTTGTTGGCAAGAGGTTGGGTTTTGTATTTTGGTCCAGTCTGCTAGACTGCTTTTTTTTCTTTCTTTTTTTTTTTTTTTTTTGTAGCGGTGATTGAACTCACGACCATGCGCTTGCAAGGCAGGTGCTTCTGCCACTGAACTAAATCCCTGGCCCTAGACTGCTTTTTGATTAGGGAATTAAGATTATTTACAATAAGAATTGTTGCTAAAAGTTACTTATTGAAACCTGACCTTGCTTTTTTGTTTCACTACCGGTTTCTTTTCATTCTATATTGTTTTAACTGCTCTCCCAGTTAGATAAGTTCTTTTCTTTGAACTCTTTTTGATGAGCTTGACTGTCTGTCTAAGATTTCCTTGAGTATGTTCTAAAATGCTGGTTTGTGACTATGAGTTTCTTTAGGCATTATTTATCATGAAAATTTTTATTTTTACATTAATATGTAAAGATAACTTGTAGAATATATTAATTTATATTGGTAATTTTTATCTTTAGGGCTTCACAATCTTCACTAATTCTCTCCTGCTTTTTAAGATTTGTGCTTAGAAATCACCCGTGATAAGTTTTGCTTGTGTATATGACTTTATTTTGTTCTAATAATTTGGAGTATTCTTTCTTTGTGTTTAATGTGGAATTTGGAATATTAGAGTTTCACAGAGTTGCTTTCAGTTGTGACTACTTGACATTCTATATGCCTTGTTATTATTACAGTTTATTTCTTTCCCTGAAAGTGGAAAATTTTCCTATGA